>LBNU01010260.1:7368-17476 GCA_014162995.1 Artemisia annua
GGAAAAGGTTTTCTGGTTTGTTTGGCTCTATGACAGATTTCACAAACCACAGGTTCTTGTTTAGAATCAAATTTCAAAGTATCTTTTAAGACATTTAGGACTGGTTCTGCAGGGTGACCAAGCCTGCAGTGCCAGTCATGTTGAGACAAGCAAGCAGTAATTTTAATATTCACAGAATCAGGTTGAGTACCTTGATCATTGAAATAATATAACCCATCACACTGGTTACCAGTCCCCAGAACTCTTAGCTGATTCAAATCCTGATTCAAAAAATAGCATTTACTCTCATCAAAAGCAACTAAAACTTTGTTATCCTTTGCAAGTTTATGAACAGAGATTAAAGTAATGCAGTATTCAGGAATAACCAACACATCAAATAAGGTTAAAGAATTGGATAATATGAGATTTTCAATCTTTGAAATAAAGGCTGCAGTCCCATTGGGATGTCCCACCTTTATTTTAAGATGGGAAATGTCAATGACATTAACCAATTCTTTATCAGAGTATGTCATGTGTTGGTTGGCACCAGAATCAACTACTTTACTTTTAAAAATCATTTTAGAGTGACCATTATTATTGGAACATAAGAACTTGTTAAAGTTTTGATTGAAAACCTTACTATTATTAAACACAGTACCTGCCATATTGGCCTGCACATTCTTTCCAGTTATGGAATTTTCTTTGATGAGAGAAATGAGAGTAGGAAGTTGCTCATCTGTAAAACCAGAGGGACTAGAGCCAGAGGATGAACCAGACCCAGAACCAGAAGCAACAGAGTTATTGTTAGAAAACCTTTTGTTGTTCTGAGATCTGAAATTGTTACCCTTTTTTCCAAAATTTGGTGGAAACCCAACCAGTTTAAAACATTATTCTTTGGTATGACTGATGAGTGTGTAAATACTCATCATTTTTGTCGTATCTGAACTGCCAAAACATCCAAAAACACTCAGAAATGCATCAAAATACTGAAAATATCCCAGGGTTGTGTTTTATATGTTTTAGATGCAAAATGATTGAAAACAAATGCAAAACGAACAAAGTTTGCATAATTGACAGTTTCAGTCCCTCAACTTTCAAAACTTGTCAAAATTAGTCCCTGAGATTAAAATTTTGGAAATTATCAATTATGGTCCTTGTGTTAGTGAACTTTGGCAAGAATGGTACTTGGGTGACAAATTCGGAGAAATTACAAGTTTAGTCCCTGAACTTTGGAATTTGGCAAATTTAGTCCTCGGGGATTAAATTTTGGAAGTTTAACATCAAAGGACCTTATGGAATTTCTACATGGAATAAATTTAGAAAAATCAAAGGTCAAGCCACGTGAAACTCAAAAAACATGGTCTTCTCCGACGACATGGACGTACTCGTCTAACGTGAGGGTCCATCTATACGAATGCTATCAAAATATTCTTTCTACACATAAATAATTGTAATAGGCATCCTTTAGGAGGGTCCCATTCGGTCTATAGAAGGTCCCATTCGATTATTGATGTGGGTCGTTCACAAGGAGGTCAGTTACATGGGAAAAGAGTGAAATGGTCACTCAAATGACTGATTTAAATTTCAAAGAAAATTCAACCCAACCTTTGGTTGGTATTATTTAAACAAAATAATAATAATAATAATAATAATAATAATAATAATAATAATAATAATAATAATAACTTTTTGATTTAAAAAACTTACTCTTTTAACATTATTTATTTATTTTTTGAAAAGCAAAAATTTATTACCACAAAAAGGGAAAAACCCCACCACCAAAACAAAGGCCAACCGATACTCAACAAGACACTTGGGATCTGCATGCTCAAGAGCTAAACACTACCTAAAACCAAATAGCCTAACAAATCTAAGGAAGAAAAACAAGACAGAAGCAAAATCCTAGCACCCCGACATAGTCCAAATGGGTGTGACAACGTCCCGTGATTCTCTCGAAGCTTTCTGTAAAGGTATTATGGAATTATATGGAAACGAGTTTTTGCGAAAGCGAACATATATTGATATAGAGAAACTCTATGAATTTTACGAGCAAAAACATAGGTTTCCTGGGATGATAGGAAGCATTGATTGTACGAGTTGGTCGTGGGGTAGTTACCCAAATGCAGTGCGTGCTCAATATTGTAGGGGTGATCACGTGTGAGATCCATTCATTTTGTTGAAAGCGATTGCCTCCCAAAATTTATGGATTTGACATGCGTTCTTTGGTGTTTGCGAGGCGAACAACGACGTGAAAGTTACACTAAAAAAAGTGACCATATTACTAATTAAGTACAGATTGCAGCAATTTTTGATAACCCATTCCAACATAATTTGATACAATTATATACGATAGTTGTTAATGGTTCATATAACTAAGCTCTTAACAAACTGAATTAGTACAAGAATGCTTCATTTTCATGTTATGTAGTAGAAGGAATCGGACTACATAACATCCCTACTTGGACTTGGACGTAACATTCCTACTGCCTGCAACAACTATGTTACCTACAACAAAGAACAAACAAAAATTAAGATTTATAGTCTCTACTCTTTAAGTTGCTAAAACTTACTAGGATAATTTTTGTTGTAACTTAAGCATCCTACACAAATCAAACACATATCAACACATCATATTCCCATGCATGTCCACCCATATAAACACATCATATCAGACTTTCATTTCTACCATTTGCTACCAAACTAAATGATAAGCAAAATACATACAACCACCATCCATTCGGCTATATCTTAGTACGTGGTGCAAGCTAAAAAAACTAAAGATTCAAGTTTCGGCTACAAAAGGAAAATCTCCATACTTAACTACGAAAGGGAACAAACATAAGACATTCGACAACCTGTACTCTTTTTTCCTTTCACCAAATGATCACCAACTTCCTCTTCTATTGGAAGGGTTCCATGAGTTTTACCGACTGTGACAGCCTTTTCACCTTTTGATAGCCTTATAAGTTATAAGCAATGTTCGAGTTGATTTCTTCAACTTCAGGTTTCAAGTGTAGTCAACTTCGTTCCCATGTTTAGTGACATGGCCTCGATATCTTAATAACAAGCAAAATTAGCATGACATAATAGCTTAAAGAAAGAATGCATTAGTACATGAAAATCTGCCGAGATAAATCAGCAGTGTAAATCTAATTTAAGTAGAAAACACACAAACAAAATAAGACATGTTATTATGATCATAATATTCAAGTAGATATGATAATTATAAGCACATGCAACTATGCAAGTATCTTTTCTAAACGTAAAAAAGGGTTGACAATTGGGATTTTAAGTCATAATTATGACAATTAGAACGCATATCCAAACAACAACTTAGAAAGCTATCATACGTTAAGTATACTAGCATTGTAACCCGCGCGTTGCAGCGGCGGGTACCCTGAAATAAAATTTTTCGATGAATAATGTATTTTAGTTTATTATGTTCTTTTTGACAATAAATTTACGGATATCAAGAATTTCGTATAGCCCGTGCCTGTTCGGGCTCGAACCCGTTGGCCCGTGCTTGTTCGGGCTCGAGTCCGTTTGGTCCGCGTCCGCTCGGGCTCAAGCCCATTTGGCCCGTTGCCCGTTCGGGCTTGAATATTTGTATAATATGCTTTATTATTTGTAGTAGTGAAATTTAATGCAGGAATTGTGTTTAATTGGTTGTACAATATGCTTGACACTCTTTAACTTGATATATAATATACTCGATATATAATATACTTGGATCATAACTTTACTCGTGGGCCGTCACCTTTAACTTGATATATAAGATCTGACGTCGTCACCTTATAAACTCTTCTGGGCCGTCACTCTTTAACTTTAGTCCTGACGGCCTATAATTCCTAACACCTGACGGCGTCAGGTGTTAATTCCTCTGGCCCGTCATTTGAAAATTGGATTTCACTCTTTTGTCAAGACTTTCTGACGGCGTCACCTTGTGACTTCTGACGCCGTCAGGTTATAAATCACCATCTTTTGAGACTTTGTCATTTTCTTCACTTTTATGCTCCAAAAACGTCCAAATATGCATGTTTTCCAGAATTTCTCTCAAAAGTACCTAAAATGACAAAAGGAACGATTTAGGGCAATATTTGATCACATTTATACGAATTATGGCTTAAATGACCCCCTAAAAGCGTAACACTTTTCGTCTCATCAAGATGACTCATAAGTTCCACAGCACGAGATGCCCTTTTCACCGCCAAACTACTAATAAACCAAACATCCTTGCTAACAGCATCTCCAAGGAGTTTTGCACCCAGCGCCGGTCTCCCAATCCCACGGGGGAACAATCCATCTTGCACCTTCACCCCATTGCATGACGGCCAAAAAACTTATGTTTTCTTAATGTTGAGTTCAAGGCCCATGCGGGGCCCCTCAGCCCTGATTATATCTAAGGCTTTAGCTACCTCTTTAGTGTCACCGATAATCGTACCATCATTCAAATACCAAGCATGGAAAAGAAGTTTGCAACAATCCCTGATCCGGTGAACCAATGGGTGCAAAACTAAAGCAAAAAGAAGAGGCCCTAAAGGGTCCCCCTGCTGAACTCCAGTGGTGGACCAAATAAGGTCATCACCCACATAACCTCACCGACTGACCATATAAAAAATCCACCCATAGGGAAATAGACGGGCATCGAGTCCGAACCTCATGTAGAAGGGTAGTTCGATCCACCAAGTTGAAGGCATTAGAGAAATCAACAGTAAGCATAGCCAATGATCCATCCGAGTGAAACTCATTTAAGAATCTATTCGCGCTATGAAGCACGGCCTCTGCCCCTCTCGAGACTCCCACCCCAAACTGAAAATCACAAAGGTATTTGGACATCTCCTTCCTGACACCCCTCATAGCCACCTTCGAGACAAGCCTCCTCCAAAATGCGCCCACGGCAATAGGCCTAATCCCATTGTCCGGTTTAAGCAACGGCGTGAGGGGCGCTGAAGCAACAAACTCCGCCAAAACCTTAGGGCACCTCCCCCCAACAATAAATTAACCACCACAGAGATAGCCTTGAGAACCCCGGCGGCAATCGTTGACCCCTCTCCACAAAATGCATCTAAAATGTGTTGGGCTCTCAAATCCGTCCCGCCCACAAGAAGTCCCTTTCGGGAAGGATTGAATGCACCCACGAACGCTATCAACATCCACAACAAGAGGGGACTCGGAGAGCAAAGAGACAGGCATAACCGGAGGGGGCAATATAGTATGCTTAGCCAACAACGCTGTCAAAGTATCCGTACCTAAAGGTGCAACCCCTGAAGAACATAATACCTTAACAGCAGCAATGAAATGCCCGTCCGCAACTTTCCTCAAATAACTAAGTCCAAAATTGAATTTTATTGTTAGTCATTGTTTTCGTAATCAACGGGCTTGACTTTGTGTCACCCATGATCCAAGTGAACTAGTGTTATGATCCAAGTATATTATATATCGAGTATAAATCTACATTTTCTTATATAACGGGTTGTATTAAGCAATTTATATATAATAATGTGATCATTTTCTAACAAAAGTGAAACAAATATACAAACACAACAACACTTTCTCATTGCTATAAACAATTATCATATAACATCACAACTAGGAGTGTAAAGGAGCCAATATGCTCGTGAGTTACTCATATTTTGCACAATAAAAACTCAACAAGATTTGATATCATCCGGTCATAGATCCAACGAGGTCATTCAATCAATGAATACAAGTCCATCTCCATGCAAACGAACAACAAAGAAGAGAAGAAAAGAAAAGAAGAAGAGAAGAAGAAGTCGATTTCAACATTCTATCCAGTTTGGCTTATTCTCTAAGTCACGTGCTATTATAAATAGACATGAAATCTCATTATATAATCACACAAAATACAATCAGTAATATATATATTTACATAATATCGGAGCTTTAGGTACAACCCACTATAAAATAGTTGTCCTTCGGTCATCGGCTACTCGTCAATGATTCGAAGGGATCCCGATCTATTTACTTTCTTTCGCTTTATATTTTCGTCTAAGCAATCTTTTTATGCAATCCAATCCATTCCATATAAAAAACTTAAATCATAAAATAGAATCAATAATATATCTACTTGTTATCTTAGGGTGCATTTGGTATCCCACTATGAGAATGAGACTATAACTATGAAAGTGATTAAAGTTGTTTGTTTAATATGAGGGGGCCCACCACTATGATAATGAATGATAGATATAATCCATACTTTATATACATCAAGAGAACTATGTATGGATCTTTCATAGGTGAGAGACCCGCCACTACTATCAAACTCATACCCATTGTCATTCATGGCAGCATACCAAACGCACCCTTACAAACCTAGTCTAGTTTTCAGCTCATTAAATAACTAAGCCCAAAAAGAGTTTTTCCTTCGTTAGTTTTCAAGCTCAACTAAAGTATTTCTGAGTTCATCAAGTTGAGGTTGAACTTCACCGAGCTTGAGTTCGCTATATTGCTAAGCGCAACTTAACATATATATATATATATATATATAGATATATTATATATATTAATATATACTTAAATATTACTATCTATATTATATTAATTTATATTATATATATATATAATATTATAGTGTTGGGTTAAAATAAAAAGGGACTTAAAATAAAAAGAATAAAAAGTCTCTGATGCACTAAATTTATAACTATGATGCAGTGACTTAAAATGTGATGCAGTAACTTAATAACTGCAATGCACTAACTGTGATGTAGTAAATTTTTATAGCTCCGATGCAGTAACTGTGATGCACTAAAATTTATAACTGTGATGCAGTGACATAAAAATGTGATGCAGTAACTTTATAACTGTGATGCACCAAAATACGCCTTTCTAGACTTTTTATTTTAAGAGACTTTTTATTATAACCCTACCCTATATATATATATATATATATATATATATATATATATATATATATATATATATATATATATATATATATATATATATATAAATTAATAAGTAATAAAATCAATAAAATATTTTGGTAACTTTTTCATCGCTTATATAAAATATTCATGAGTGTTGTTATACATACCTCTATCTTACTTTTTTACTTACGCCTCGCTTTTTACATTCTTTTATAAAATACAATACAATACAATATTTTATCAGTTTATATATCTAATACTTTTTGTCTTTTAATAATTTGTCTTGTCAAATTTTATATTTTATGCTTTATATTTTTTGTTTTGTAGTTTTATAATATAATCAGAATTATAAAGAAAAAAATAAGAATGGTATTGGAATACATTACATTTTGAGGTATGCATATTCATTCTCATAAAACAAAGAGTTTCATTTAAATAAGGAAAGTTTAAGTTCATTAAATTAGCTATAAAAACCAATGTTTTAAAACCGGTTTTTTAATTGATCCGATCGAGTCAAAACCGCGGTTCAACCGGGTTTTTCGTGCAAAACCGCCTTTTAGTCACCCGACCGGTTCACGGTTCAACCGGGGTCGTAAAACACTGATAAAAACTAATTAAGGTAATTTAGAAATACAAAAGTAAAAAATTTAAGGTGGTGTTTGTTTGTTAAGAGGGTCTGAATCTGAATCTGAACCGCACATCTGAATCTGAGTCTGATGCGTAAATGTCTGAATCTGACCGCATCTGAACGGGAAAAAAAACTCATGTTTGAACCGCACATTTGCTTGCTCGTACTAATTTTTTTTTGGTTTTTATTTGTGTCAGCAAGAGGCATTCAGACGCGTTAAGACACCTCTCTCAAGTCTTGACCATTAAGATCTAACTGCATCTGAACGCGTCTGAACGGAAAAAAAAAAACAAACGGTCTGAACGGCAAAATGTCTGACCGATTCAGACATTTTGCCCATTCAGAGGCTGTTAAGAGGCAAAAATAAAAAAACAAACACAGCCTAAGTTTTACTCATGACTGTAAAAATAGAAAAAGAAAAATGGCTACGAGTATAAAAGATAACAATATTCATTTCTCTCTCTCTCACACACACACATAACAAGTCCACAGCAGCAGCAGCAGCTTCTCTCTCTATCTTTCCGGTTAATCGGCGGCGAGAGAAGCCACGTCATCACCACCACTCAGATCTATTTCTTTAGGTATATACAATATTCAGCTAGATCTATTTCTGTTACAGATCTTATGTTTGCTAGTTAGCTTATTTGACTTTTAGTAGTTTGATTTATTAGTTGTGATTATTGGGGTGTTTATTTAAGCTTATTTATGGGCTTATCAGCTTATCTGTTGTCAGCTTATTTTTCATAAGCCCAGATTTTTTTCGGCTTTTTTTGAGACTTTTATATAAGTCTGTTATGTCATAACAGAGTTTTATAAGCCCTTAAGTTTCAAAATAAGCCGAGAAAACTGAGCTTATGAAATATAAGCTGACAACAGATAAGCTCGTAAGCCCATAAATAAGCTTAAAAAAACACCCCCCGAAGTGGACGAGATTGCGGAAAATGGAGAGTAAATGGATGAGGTTTTATGTGTTTAGATTACCTGGGGAGGGCGAGTCTTTGACTTGGATATACGCGGCCTAACTGGGGTATCCCGTGACTGTTTATGCCTCTTTTTCCTGAAATGTGGGGTTTGAACTCTTGCGAGGAGGTTAGGGAACTTACTATTTGGTGGTGGTTGATTGTGGAAAGTAGTGGGTGAACGGATGAGGTTTTCCCCTAGGAGGGCGNAGGGCGAGTCTTTGACTTGGATATACGCGGCCTAACTGGGGTATCCCGTGACTGTTTATGCCTCTTTTTCCTGAAATGTGGGGTTTGAACTCTTGCGAGGAGGTTAGGGAACTTACTATTTGGTGGTGGTTGATTGTGGAAAGTAGTGGGTGAACGGATGAGGTTTTCCCCTAGGAGGGCGAGTCTTTGACTCAGATTTACACGGCCTAACCGACCCGAATGTGTACCTAGTGAGGTTTGAACTTAGACATCTTGTGAGGAGTTTAGGTGCCTTACCATTTGACATTTTGTTTGGTTTATATTTATGAGATGAGTTTTATGGTTATTAGTTTTGATAGTTTAAGTTGAGGAGTGTTTTATAGTGTGATGGATTGTTGGGGTGTTTGGATGTGAAAGGGGTGTTTATTTAAGCTTATTTGTGGGCTTATGAGCTTAGCAGTTTCCGTCTTATGTTTCATAAGCCTTATTTTTTGGCTTATTTGAGACTTTTATATATTGTTATGTCATAACAAACTTATATAAGCCCATAAGTTTCAAAATAAGCCGAGAAAACTGAGCTTATGAAATATAAGCTAACAACAAATAAACTCTAAACTCATAAACCTGTAAATAAGCTTAAAGTAGAGGAGAGTAGAGGATTATTGAATTATCTGAGCTTATGAAACAAACACCCCTTAAGTGCCTTACCACTAGGTCATTTGCTGGTGGTTGAATGCGGAAAGTAGATGAGTATTGGATTTCTACGGTGCGTTGTTAGAAATGCAGGAAGGACCTTTTAAGAAAAAGCAGAGAGGGGTCCTTGTTTAGGCTATCCGGGAAAGTTGAGCATTTTTTGGCTCTCATGTACGCGGCCTAATCGGTATTCCCGTGGCCGTTTCTGGACTTTTTGCTGGCCATCCCAAAATGTTCACCTAGTGAGACATTTGGGACGCTTTACCACTAGGCCACCTTAGAGATGGTTTAGAAATGACCTTTTTGTTAGTAGTGATTGTGTGATTGTTAGTATCGATTGACAGAGTATTTTGTTGTTGGTCCAAACCTTATGGTGGCGCCTTGTGTTGGCAAACATATTCAAAAAACATTATAAACAACAGCGTGATTCCTCAAATCAAAACAAATCTCTGTTTCTGCAAGTTCCCGGAAAATACAAGGCTAGATTGTAGATTTGGACTAATAACGGAACGCTATTGCCACCTTTTGGTGTTGGTTGTGAAGTGGTCTAGTTTGTTGTAAACTGAGTGTTATCGTTTGTAGAATGTGTTGTTGACTTGTTTCAAATGTAGAAATGAACTTTGGTTAGTAGTGATTGTGTGATTGTTGGTATCAGTTTGCGAGTAGTGTTACATTGCTGGTCTTAATCTAGAGTTTAGCCTTGTGTTTTTTTTTTTTTTTTTTTTTTTTTTTTTTTTTTTTTTTTTTTTTTTTTTTTTTTTTTTTTTTTTTTT
>LBNU01010261.1:5354-27896 GCA_014162995.1 Artemisia annua
GGTTCGATTCTGCCAGCAACTCGGCAACACGCTGATTCACAAGCTGATTGATCATGTCCTGATCAACCGTAGGAGGGTTAGGCGGAAAGGGACCATTGTCGCCTTGAACTTCCACAGGAGGGGTTTGAGCATTGTGATTGGTGGTGTCGTGCAAATCAGGAGTGGGAGTTTCAACATTTTGTCGAGGACGTCGTCCTCTTCGAACAGGAGTAGCCACGGCAGGGCCAGTTCGAGTAGTTCGGACCGGGTTACGTCGTGGAGCCATCAATATGAATCACGATACAAATTACTATAAGATTCCCACAACATATGCACAACGTCCGAAAATAAAGCCAACAGGCAAAGAGTAAAATATCAATGGAACACCAATCAAAAATTTGCTACGACCCATAGAATCAACACAATACGAATACGAAAAGGTACATCCATTCATATAGAAAAGTGAGTACATCGTTCAAGATACGACGAGATAACAAATACAATGATCAACGATACGATAAGATAAGCCAAACATGACGATACGAAAGCTAAAAAACACATCTACTACAACCAATCATCTCTAGCCACGACTCTGGCGTAACACACGAAGCTCATCCTGGAGACTTTTAATCTCTCTCCACATCGAAGCTATCTCCACACCCTGGGAGTCCCGATCTCTCTTGAGGTCCATAACCTCTCTCTCAAGAGTGGTAGCTCTCTCCCATAGCTTCCTATCTGCATCCCTCGCAGTAAGGAAACCTCTCTGAAGGCTATCCATATGCCCTCTAAACTCTGATAACTCTTCTCTCAAAACTCTAATCCTACCCAACACAAAAGCCATATCATCTCGCAAATCATCTATAGTCTTAGCAGACTCATCTCCTAACTGCACAGCCAACTCCCTAATCCTAGTCCCATGTGCCAATAATCTCTCCCAAATACGGCCAATCTCTCCATGCTCGGCCGCCTCAGACGACACAACCGACGGCACATCCGATCCAGGTGAGAGGGGTAGTACATCCATCTCAGCGGGTGGTGCAGGAACAAAGGGTAAGGGTGATAATGGTGGCGAATCTGGCTCATCGGAGTGGACAGAATGGGCTGGGCTCTGCGCCACTACAAGAGCATCATCAGGAACAACATCCTCCTCCTCCTCCTCGGGAGGGTCCATATCAACATCCTCATCCTCGGATGGATCACTCTCCTCCTCCTCAGAGTACGACTCACTACGTCTACGTCTCTGAGAGGGTGAACTAACGGGTGATGAAGTAGGTGATCGAGCACGTCGACACAAAAGGGAAGTAGGTGATGATGATGAAAGAGAGTAAGTAGGAATCTGAATAGGTGGTGGTGGAGATCGTACCGACATGCGAGCTGTAGTGCGATAAGGAGATCGCAAAGTAGAAGCTCGTGCCAGCACCTGATGCAAGGTAAGCTGTCTCGAAGAGCTAGGATGATCAATAGGTGGAGCAGGTAAAGTCTGTGGGCCATGACTCCAGGCCGATGATGAATCAATAGCAGAATGCTGAGCAATCACGTAAGGATCATCCGGATACGGAAGAATCTGAGTCTGTGCTAGTCTCGGAGGACTAACAAGGATACTCTCAGCAACGTCAATACTAGTCGAAGGCATGTCTGTGACAACGGCGTAGGGATAGGTGTAAGAGTTTCAAAATGAATCAAACGCACATCTAGCGTAAATAAAGAATATATACTACTAAAGTCAATCTCGCTCAAAATACTATAGTCAAAAACCGCATTACTCCAATCAAGTATAAAATCAAACCCGCTTACTTATCAAATCATCAAGTTATCCAAAATCCAATACTCGCATAATATTTCAAAGCATATATCATACTCAATTCAAAACTCAATCATATCGCAATACTTATTCATACTCATATTATTCAAAACTTATCTCAATAGAAGGACTTCGGCTTGGCAGCTTGGCAGGCGTTGGTCGAGGATCGATTTTTAAGAAAATGGTTATAGTTTAGGTTTATCATGTACCTAGTTCTCTATAACCTTGGCTCTGATACCAATCTGTAACACCCCCAAAAATCGTACAGCGGAAGACTTACAAGCTTTTGTGGTGTTACGGGGATTGGTACCATCACAAGTATAGATAACAAGATCATAGATAGAAAATAAAAGTAAACCAAATCAACAAAGTTAAAGTTTACATTCATTCCAAGATCTTAGGGTTCATAGGCCCAAATAGATAGCATAAAAGATAGGTCCAAATTTATTATCAGAGTGCATATCGATTTCCCTCAAACCAAACCAAGTCCAAAGCAAGCTTCACCAAAGTCCAAGCAAAAAGCTTTCATCAATTACCTGAGAAAAACATGCTTAAAAGTCAGCTTTCGCTGGTGAGTTCATAGAGTTTAATCATTCGAAATACTTACGGGACCTGAAGGATTTAGCGCTATGTGTATGACTAGGGCAGGCATAGACAATCATACTATACTTATCACAATTCCAATTCCATCACAATCATACTCATACTAGTTTACCACCTTTCTAGAAGGCGGAGGGTCAGGTGCGAGCGGGCCACATCTCGACGGTACACTAGCCGGGAACACTAACAGTAAGGAACCACCCATTACTGCCCCGAACTAGGCCGTAGTAGTGTATACTCCAAACCAGGGTTTCGCCCTAGTAGGTCAACATCTACTCGTCTATCCTAAACTAGTCCACACAATAGCAAAACAATTTATAGCAGGTCCAAGAAATGGGTAGCATGTTTTCTCCCCCAAGTTTAGAAATCATTCGAAAATAAATGCGAGTAAAAGTGGGGCTATAAACTCACCTCGAAATAGCAAGCAATCAATACACGAGTAAGCAAAGAAAATTCGGCTAAGACTTCACAGCAACTATTGACTCGGCACGACCTATTCAAGTATATATACTTTCGCTCAATACCACTTCTTAAAATAATTATACTCCCAATAATCCCAATGGGTTTCCTTTTACTTTCCAAATAATCCTTTCTTTCTTTGAAAACGCTTGTTATCGCTTGGTATCATTTTGGTATCCTTTGGTATCGAAGTGAGGATTCTAGAGACAAAGTCTCGACTCGTTGGCTATAAGCCAAATATACTATCCATAACAATCACATACGGCTCAAAACAAATAATAAGTCCACATAGCATATAACCACATATAACGCACATACTAAAACATATAGCACATAGTGGTCAAGGTCAAATGATATGCCTTCATAAAATAAATAAGTCGTCTCATGAAGGGTCGATGGCTTATCAAATCCGTCAACTTGATAAGTCCAACCATTCACGTATTACTTATGTATTCACCAAGTTATATCACGTACGTACAAGTCATAGGATGGACTTCTCGTCAATTTAGTTGTATAATATTACTATTGGGCCCTTATTGGACTCGTCAGCCCAATAAGTCCAACGATAATACTACACGACTTATTAACGTTAACTCAATCCGAAACTTTACTACAATGGGTCAAATCACATATTACTCGATAACGTCGGTTTGAAACTAGTTATATAATGTACTCGAATATTTAATAGTCCATGCCGAAAGAATTATTTGCTTTCGGGATCCGTTATGGTCCGTACGTCCAAATATTTCCTTTATCGTTTATGGTTCTTATTCGTTAGTTATGCTTTAATAAGGCGTCGATAAATATTAATTTCTAACGATTAATAGTTATCGTTGCGTTATTATTATTATTCGTTTATTACATCACTTAGGTATTATGTAAGTTAGTATATGTACATACATATATATGTGCTAGCAATTATATATATATACGTACACTTCCAAACTTACTTAATATTTAAGTTCGTTGAAATAAACGATTTCTAACGAATCATTACATATTCAAGTCCACGTGTCCGAGTCATGACCTCTCGTCCACATAACTACTCAAAGTCCAATGTCCAAATGAAATCGGCATCGTCAAAGTCAATCAAGACTAAAAAGTCAAGATGACCTCAACATGCACAAACAATAATCACACAAAATATATAAGTCCCGATGTCCAATAATACTCCAAACACCAATCAATTCGAGGTGTTCTACGACACTCGTTCTAATCCTATCTCCGTTCCACTAAAAGTATTCAACCTTATAACTCCGGAAATTTCGATCCAAACACAAGGAAACAAACGTTAGTTACAAGTGAATATATATACACTTAGTCACATATTTCACCAAATAATACACATAACCACAAAATACTCGTTTTCACATAAACTATATTTTCCGTTACCAAATATACGTATTACTCCCATTTACCTCAATGTTTCACATAATTCACGTAATACACATAAACATATACCACAAGCATACTAGTCACAATATTCCACGTTTTACCAATGTTTTTCGACAACTTAACCATTTTACCACCTTCAAGTGTATATCCCGACACAATTCTACATATTACCATATTCGTCACAAATTCACATAACGCGCCAAAACGAGCTACTAAATCATACACGTACCAAGTAAATAACCACAAAATGACCACAAGGACTAACCCGTGCCCACTAGGCCACGGCTACCTTGGGTAGCGAGCCAAAACCTTTGGCCTAGGGCCTTAGGTGCTCGACTTCACAACCAAACACTCCCTAAACTTACCAATCTTGTTCCAAACACTACCAAATCATTACCAAATCATGCTAGGAACATACTACAACAACCAATATCATCAAAATGGGTCAAAACACCAAAAACAAGGATGGGTCGTGGGTCAAACCCACGGTTTGACCATAAATCCGAATCCAAATCACTTCTAAACGATACCAAACTTGTTTCTCTTATGTTTTTATTAACCAAAACGTATTAAAACATCAAAACCCACTTAGTTTTACCCAAACTTTACAAGAATTCGTGGGTTTGACTTGTAACAAAGTCAAACCTTCAAGAAATACTTACCACTTTACCTTTTCTTCAAACCAAACAAGATTTCAACAACAAAAGTGATGAAAACAATAATAAACCCCACGAATTTAAATGGGTTTTAGGGTTTTGGGTCGTTTTGATGTATAAAAATTATATAGGGATGATTGGAAATGGATGGGGATTATGTTTTTGAACTTGGATTATAAAAAAAATGAGTGTGTGTGTGTGTGTTTGGTGTGTGGCCGGCGCAAGAAAGGAGAAGGGAAGAGGGTAGGGTTTGTTTTGGGAAGAAAATGATATAAGGGTGGATTATTTAGTTATAAGTTTGAGCAATTGGCAAAAATGGTCCCCTTAGTTGTTAGTTTTAGAGTTTAGTTGAACTAGGGAGCCCAAAACTTTTATTTTTCTCAAACTTACCCCAAAACATATTTTTGAGTTCATAAGTCTAGCCGGTAGCCACCAAATTCGTTTTTAAGTACACACCACGTGTTTTACAATAAATTCCCCAATATATTTCCAAAAGTTCTTTTAAATAATAGACCCAATTAAAAACATATTTTTACGACTCGGGTAAACTAAGTGAATTTTTATGTCAAAAGATTCTCAATCGTTACTTGTCCAAAAATACGTTTCATTAGGATTTCTAGTGCCAAAGTCAAATAGTGCCTAACGCGAAGTACTCAAATATCCTAATTATTACTCAAAACGATAAACGTTTGATATATATTCAACTTTCTAATCCAAATTCCTCAAAATCATTTTACTTCAATACTCGGGCTTATAAAAATAGTAATGCGGAAGTTTTTAAAAGTCACCCAAATTTACCAGTTGTCACAGTGGAAAACCCTCAAAAATACAGTAGAAAAACGAGCTAGGGTTTCTTCCCAAAATTTGCACACCAATGAATGAAAATTAGACAATTATTTATAGAATTTACAATATGACGGCGTCATCTTATAGAGCGTGACGCCGTCACCTCGCCGCCAAAACACTATTCGGATTGCTCAGATCCACTTCTGACGCCGTCCCATTGTAAATCATTATGGGCCGTCTCCCTTTAACTTATAACATGACGACCTACGCTTTGTAACACGTGACGCCGTCACGTATTAATTCTAAAAAATCTTTCTGGTGCGTCTAGTGTAAAAATCATCCACCTTGTTGTCAAAGTGTGACGCCGTCACATGGTAAAGCGTGACGCCGTCAGGTACAATTTCCAGCATATTTTGAGACATTGTCGTTTTCTTTACTTTTATGCTCCAAAAACGTCCAAAATGCTTCCTTTTTCCAGATTTCCTCTTCAAAGTACCTAAAATGACAAAAGGAACGATTTAAGGAAATAATAATTACGGATTAGGGCTTAAATGACCCCCTAAAAGCGTAACACTTTTCGCCTCATCAAATACCCTTACACTTGAGATTTGCTTGTCCTCAAGCAAATGCGCTTCTATTCCAATCAAAATATGAGCTAGGGGTCATTTAACACGAATATAAAAGTAATTAAAACAAATAATTATTCAACCCTAGTCATAACAAGCACGGAAATCATACACTAGCACCTCACAAATAGTTTTTGGATACTCTCATCTCTCGAGTGTTATAAACCTATATAACTAAATGGAAATAGAAGAAATATCACTCACTACCTGTCATAGCAAATAGATTACCATAGGCTTGGGAAAGGATCAAAAACCTCCTCCACTAGGCGTAAGCACCTAAGATAAACTATCAAAGAGGGCTTTTCAAGGGTTGTAACGTTAGGTGTAGGGATATGATAAACACGGTTTTGTTGGAATAAGGGGTATTTTTAGTGGTGGCGAGTTAATTATCTTGATCAAATACATGCACAAGGTGGCGTTGCTAAGCCAAGACTCGACTCGACTTAAGCTAAAAAGAAAATAACATAAACATAAATAAAGATAAAAATGAAACGGGATGGTAGTCCGTATGTTTTTTCTACTTTTCTTTTTTTTTCAATTTTTTTCGTTTTTCTTTTTTTTTCGATTTTTTTTCACACTCTTGCCCTACCATCCAAAATAATACATCATAGGGGCCTCGGTTCTCCCCTTACACTTGAACTTTTACATACTTTACAATTAACTATTCTAATGACTCGAATTAAGATAATTGAAAAACTTGGAGTAGTTTAAAACTTTTTCGCATACATGGGGGTAATAATTGACTTCTTCCCCATTACTCCATTACATTAGTACTTTACCCATGAGTCCCAATTGTCCCAAAACAATATGTACAAGGATATGACTCGACTTAGCAACCATGTAATCAATTAGACAATTAACTAAGGCTTAAACAAATGTTGTAACAATAATGCACTAAAGATGAGTGCATACAAGGTAGGCTAAGGCGATTTGAGTGTACATTTGGGTGGATTGTAAACAAATTCTTCCTTTAAGTAAGATGCTTAAAGTTAGAAACGAAAGGATAGGCTCTGAGGGGTGTACTAGGGGTATCGTGTACTAAAAATGAGTACAACGCTAAGGTGTCGGAAAATTACTTGACTAATGAAGTCAATGTAATTATATTACGGGTGTAAAACAAGGGTTATCTTAATGCCTCTTATCATGTAGTAAACCTAACTACACTAATGTAGTCTCACTTGTGGATTTGGGATGGTCCTATCGCAAGTTCTAGAATCTATAGGCTACCGGTACACACACAAGCACCAACAATGAATGCTTTTCCTAACAATTCTAGGGCCAAACCTCACATATTTGGGGAAAATTTTTGAGTGGTACGGTTTTTTGTGCTAGTAATACAATTCCCTATCCATGAGACGCTTATTAAGACCAAAGTTTCACTCCTATATGTTGTAAAAAAATTTAAATTTGCGCTAAAATTGCCCTAACACATATTTCTCTCGGTTTTATTACACACTTACCCTTAAACAAAACAAAAATCAAGCGTAATAGCATTTTCTAAGGTGACTTCATTTACCCCCCTTACCGTTAAACCGAACATTGTCCCCAATGTTCACATAAAAGATGTAAAAGTAAAGAAAATGAAAGAATGAAACAAATACTCCCCTGATTCGTTTGATGTGGATCGTGTAGTAACATGGTTAGATCTTCTTCCAAGATGATGTAAAAGCTCCAAGATCAAAGCGACTCCAAAAGCTTGATGTCATGAACTTGATTCCATGTTCATCTTCTTGTCCAAAATAACCTGTTAAACCTGAGAAAACAATCTAGGCAAACCTTGTGTAAAATCGACGGTAAATTCTATATATGGATATAATGCTTGTGGAATGAAAGTTTTGAAGATTCCTGGAATTAAAGATGCAGTAATTTTTATAATCCGGCAGAAAAACTAAATTTTAAAAACGTTTTCTGGAATCAAAGGCTGACGCCGTCAGCTTTTAAGGGCTGACACCGTCAGAATTGATCTGACAGAATCCTTATGTTTAGTTTCCAGAAAATTTCTGGAAAAACAATTACCTTAGCTCCTGGAATCCTGCAAAATTTCATTATGACTCGATACAAGCATTTGACTCAAACAAATACTAATATGTGTGTTTATTTTATATCATTATAATTCATGTTCCAATTCGTTCTTGTAAACAAATTTAGATTTCCCTTACACTTGTCTTTTGCAAAATACCTTTATATGTAGTTAAGATGAAGTTAAAAACAAAATAAAGGATTTTCACAATTTTAATTTGAAACATGAATCAATAATAATAAGAATAAAACATTACGGAAACAAATAAAATCAAACAAACAAACAAACAAAACATTAAAGCTTGGGTTGCCTCCCAAGAAGCGCTTGTTTTTGTTCGAGTCACGAGCCTGACTCTACCCTTATTTAGCGGAAATAAGGGAGGTTTTCCCTACACTTAGGATTAAATGCGGGTGATAGTAGCGATACACACCAACTTGGTAGGAGTATGCCACGTGAGAAAAGAGTGGTGGATGAATTACATGCTCAAAGGGGTGTGCTCCTTTCATCATAACCTTACCTAGTTCACTTTGGTCAATGGGTGAGTTAAAGCTTTCTCTTAAAAAGGGATCATCTTCTATCAACTTTGAGAGACTCATAGTTGGGAATCCATCTTGACCTAATAAACCCGGTTTAAACCCATAATGTTTCTTTTGATCAATCATGAATGGGTGATGTAAGTGTGTAAGGTCATGGTTCACTCCTATATTAGCTTCCATTCCACATGGCTTAGAGTCTACTACCTTCATCGTAAAACTACCCATACTATAAGGTTTGATGGGTGGATCGGGACCTATTTCAATTCCTAAATTTTCATCCAAGGATGGAAGATTAGGCAACGGTTTTGGTTGAGGCTCTGGTTCATCAAAACTAGGAACTTCCATAGAACTAAAAGAAAGGTTATGACTACAATTATTCAAACCTATTTCATCTAGTTGTGTTTGGTCCAAGGTCTCTACCTCTATTGGGGTTCCTATAGTCTCTTTTACTTCTTCCGGGTAAGTCACGGGTGGTGTGTACTCCTCAAGTGATGGTGGGAGTTGTGGAGTACTTTGTAGGTTTGTGTTATTTACCTCATCCTTATCCTCATCATGTGTTTTAGTAGAATCTAACCCAAACATGTTCCTAAGTATCTCACACCCTTCTCTAGCCATTTCAAGTTCTAAGTCCGATTCGCAAGAATCTTCCTCAATAACTTGATCACTATGTTCAGTTTGCCTAAAGGATTCATCATGTGTTCCTTGAGATTCAAAGTCATTGATCATAAAA
Source organism: Artemisia annua (assembly GCA_014162995.1). NCBI lineage: Eukaryota > Viridiplantae > Streptophyta > Magnoliopsida > Asterales > Asteraceae > Artemisia > Artemisia annua. The sequence goes on from LBNU01010261.1 coordinate 14,943, forward strand.
CCTAGGTTTTTTTTGCTCAATGTGATCATGTTCGGCTAAATCCTCCTTAATTGTTTCCTCAAGTTGTGATGTGTACGAACCCATTAATTCATTAAACTTATGGTTCACGGTTAGGAGGCTTTCCTCAAAATCTTTCCAAAGGGTCTTACTAAAAGGAATTGATCCTAACAACGATTGTTTAATAGAGGCCACACATGCACACAATTCATCCAACCTATCAAACTTTACACCCATCTCCTCTTGTATATACATAAGATCACTTAAAAATTCATTGGAACAACAAGAAGCAAATCTATCCGAGTAAACTAATTGTTCCTCTATTGTTAGTGATCTAAATGGAATTTCATCTGCCATGATGACAAAGGAAAATGGTTTTACAAACAAAGGGCACAAGAAAAAAGATAGACTAAAGAAAACCTAGAAAAATAAAAATAAAAATCTCACTAGAAAGGATTCTAATGAGTAGATCTAAGTAAAAATAAAATTTTCAACCTAAGCAATAACTATTCCCTAGCAGCGGCGCCAAAAACTTGATATGCGTGGGTTTTGCAACCTTTGCACTTAGGTTTTACCTCTCAAGGGATCTTGAGAAGCTTACAACCCCCACCGGGCAGTGTACCTGACCGATGTAGTATAGTGAAGTGGCAAGTACCGGGGGATTGATCGTTCTCTCGGGGAATAGTGTCGTTAGGCTTGAAAAGCTACTCTAATTAGGTCTAAGGGTTGAGGGATGATTCTTTTTTTATTTTTTATATTTTATGGAAAGCAAGTAAAAATCTCGGTTTTGGAAGAGTGTGCGGAATTAGTTGCTAGTCAACTAACCCAAATAACTACTTTTGCAAATAAAATAAAATAACAAGAAAAAGTAAATGGTTGTGAAAGTTATATGAGAGAAATATGTGTTTACTTAGATTTCCTTACTCCCTAGCTATCTTTTATATGTTAATTGTTTTGTTGTAATTGTGTGGATGACGGGTTGTATTCCTTTAAACCATTCGTAGGGCCGTGTTCGATCTTCCCTAACTCTATAAGCTCCTACTTCACTCCTATGTCGAGCCAACTTAAAGCTCCTAATATGGGATCATTAGAATTCGCTCATGCATTAAATACAACCAAATAATCGTAGTACACATCCGATTCATGTTTCTTAAGAAGTTCAAGCAAGTTACCGTATAGGAGGTTAGCCAGTTTTCTTAAGCCTAACATCGACTCCACCCACCCACAATAATCACAAACAAACCAACAACATATAATCAATAGCTAGGTTTCATTAGATCTAAGCAAACACAATAAAGACCTAGCATAGCATGTTAATTGAAAGACAAGCATTAGATATAATCACACAATACATAGACATATTGAATGATTTGGAAAGGACTTATCTTCAATTAAGCATCCAAGTTTCAAGGGTGGAAAACCCTCAAAAATACAGTAGAAAAATGAGCTAGGGTTTCTTCCCAAAAGTTGCACACCAATGAATGAAAATTAGACAAATATTTATAGAATTTACAATCTGACGGCGTCACCTTATTGAGCGTGACGTCATCACCTCGCCGCCAAAACACTATTTGGATTGCTCAGATCCACTTCTGACGCCGTCCCCTTGTAAATCATTCTGGGCCGTCTCCCTTTAACTTATAACGTGACGACCTACACTTTGTAACACGTGACGCCGTTACATATTAATTCTAAAAAATCTTTCTGGGGCGTCTAGTGTAAAAATCATCCACCTTGTTGTCAAAGCGTGACGCCGTCACATGGTAAAGCGTGACGCCGTCAGGTACAATTTCCAGTATATTTTGAGACTTTGTCGTTTTCTTCACTTTTATGCTCCAAAAACGTCCAAAATGCTTCCTTTTCTAGATTTCCTCTTCAAAGTACCTAAAATGACAAAAGGAACGATTTAAGGCAATATTTGATCAAATAATTACGGATTAGGGCTTAAATGACCCCCTAAAAGCATAACACTTTTCGCCTCATCATAACGCCTTCCGCGAATTTAAGTATGAAGATGCTAATGAACACATGGAAAGAATCCTTGAAATTGCCAAACTCTACAAAACAAAGAATATGACCTATAACCAATTTATGCTCCGAGTCTTTCCAAATACACTAGCAGGGGAAGCAATACATTGGTTGAACAAAGAACCAAGGGAATCTAGTTGGGTTGAGCTTAAAGTAAAGTTTTTTGAAAAGTTTAGCCCTGAATTCGCCTGTTGGTTGAAATCTAAGTTTGGTTACCCTGATAAAATGAGGTCATCTCTGAAGAATGAACTCTGGACTTACTGGAGAGCAGGGAATGATGAAGAGGAGGTAGACAGCGAGGAGGGTGAATTGTTTAGAATTAAACAAACTTCTTTGATTATGAAACCCCTTTATGCAAGGAGTTTAACGAATTTAACTATTTGTTAAAAATTGATATTGATGTGCTCACTGGAGACTTACCTGGATTCAAAACTTTTGATGCATTCAAGAATACTTGGTTATATGAATGGAATGATAAAATTCCTTGGGTTTCCAATAAATCAGTATTTTACGATGAACTAGTACATAGTTGTGAGCCAATTCACTTCAAAGACGGGACTTTGAATAGCCAAGCTGTGATTGGAGGAACGATGGAATCTGTAATGGAGGTAACTTAATTGGCATGACACAAAACGGAAGCGAAATAAGCTTTGCTGATTACAGCTGGTATGACTTGGTTGAGGATGGTGAGAGGAAAAACGAAGCTTTACAAGAGAAGGCAAGAATCAAAGGACTTAAGGTACTACGCGACCCTAAGGACATGACATTTTTGGAATGGGTACATAGAAGCTTCAATGATTATACAAAGCTTGATCGAAAATTACAATGGAGATTTCAGAAAGAATGGGAAAAACTTCAAGGCATTTATGAATCAAGTAGTAAGGACAATTATAATCCTATCGAAGATGTTGGGGAAGATCTTCCGGAATCAAATAAAGAAAATGATGAAGGACTCAAAGACGAACTTGAAGATTATCTTATTTGTAATCAAGAGTCTAACTTTGTCAACGAGAAAATAGAATCACTCAAGAAATGAAAATGTCAACTTCTCGGGATACCATATCAAGAGCCTCCAACATTTACCGCTAAAAAATTTGAGGTAATTAAGTACTCCTTCGGACCATCGGAAGAATATGCTGCTATCAAGATTACGGAGTTCAATGAGCTTACCCGAACTGAAGAAAACGTTACACAAGTGTATTACGACATCTTTCGAATCAAGGAAGAAGGATGGCACGTGACAAGATCAAAATAGGAGCTGAATGTGAGTCTAAGTTGAAGATTCTGGAATAAAGACAAGTGCTGACCGGGAGACAACCCGGAATTTTTATCTTATTTTTCTGTTTGTGTCGAGTCTGTCAGACATGCAGCAGATGCGGCACATCTCTTTCATAGGATGCGGCGTATCATCTGCACAGGTCATATCTTTTTATTTTTCTGCATTTTTATTTTTAGACTTTAAAACTTTCTGTCAGTTTATTTAATGCGGCGTATCCCTGGTTAAGGATGCGAAGCATCTTTTATTCCGATTCGTATTAATTCCAGGCTCGATACGGCGCATCTTCTTCCATAGGATGCGGCGTATCGACTGACCTGATGATTTACAGTTTAATTTTTTAGGTTTTATTTTCACTAACTACTAATGTATTATGCAAGTTTGAACCTTCATAACTCAGGTGCGTTAAAGTCTTGGTGGTATTATAGATTCCTGCACTATCTGTGGAAACATCATTCATGAAGCTTAAACGTTCTCATCCATAAGAATGTTGATTTTTGCTCATAAACGCAATGGAAGATCATTCTGAGCAAATATCAGGGGAGTTTTTCCGTTCTAATTCTTTTATTTTCCAGTTTTAAACCTTTAGCACAAACAACGAGGATGTTGTTTAACTTAAGTGGGGGGGATGGAGAATTAGAACGCTTACTTGTCCCAAACTTTTTCAAAATATGCTTAAAAAGCGCTTAATATATCAAAATTTAAAAAAAATTTAGCATGGTTTTGTTTAAGTCTAAATTACATAACCATACACATAACCTTATTTCTTCCAAAAGTTAAAACTTTAGTGTACCGGTGACTTGTAAACTTTAGAACTTGCCTTGTATACTATTCGAGACCACCATAATGAGTATTATCGATATAATTGGAGTGACTTGTCTAGCTTGGTAAAATTCTAGGATTACACCCAAAAGACCTTTATATGTTATGTGATATTAACTAACTACATTGGTTAGTTAACCCCCGTATAAACTCTTTTGTTTACTCTCACTTTTAGAGTAAGATACCCCTAGAAAAACCCTCAGAGCCATTCCTTTCGTTTCTTACACATTTGTTAAAATGTTTCGTTACACCCTTACACCTTAGCCTACCCTGTAGATTGAAATCCGTGGTTAATTACTTTAGGCAAAGTGTGTTTCCTTACATTACCTGTGTTAGCGTGCGTAATTCATTATTTTTGGTTAGGTCGAGAAATTGCACAATGCAATTGGAGTGAAAGTACATATTGTTTAATTTTAGTTTATTTTTCGTGTGTTTAATACTTTCACTATTAATGTTATTTCTGAAAGTTATGAAAAATATGGAAAAATTATCCGGAAAAATGGTGATAGAAAAAGTTGTGAAATTTTACACATACTAAAAAAAATCAAAAAAATTAGGAAAGAAAAAGAAAGATAAGAAGTTGGGAGTTTATTTAACCAACTTATGTAAAGTTTTGTATTAAGTGGGAGATATCAGCACTATTTGTTGTTGTACAATATTTATGGATTGAGTGGGAGTTGGCCGTTATGGGAAAGCCAACTAAGGTGTGGAAAACTAGAAGGGGGGGGGTTGAATAGTTTTACGTCTTTTTAATTTATAGAAACTTTGGTTTCGAAAACTTCGATTCTAACTTTATGTGATCTCAACTTACTTACACAATTATAAATAACTAAGTGTACAAAAGAATATAATGACAAGTATGTAAGTAAGTAAATGAAAAGATAGAGATAGAAAGATAGCACCGCGAGACAAAGGATTTATACTGGTTCGGCTACGAATCTCCTCTTCGTCCTACTCCACTCCTCGAGTACCTAACTCGAGAGTTTTCTTCACTATGTCAACAAGCTCCTTTATGGCGGAGAAACCTTACACAAATTTGCTTACACCGTTTAACGACACCAAGCAAAATGTCGAGTCCTAATGCTAGCTAGAACCAAACTCACAACTCTTCACAACTTCTACACGAATTATGCACACCACAACTACTTCACAACTTCACTACTCCTTCTTCACAACACTACTCTATCTTTACTACTTCTCTTCACAACTAACACTACTAGATCTCCTAATTACAATCACACAACACCTTTATACACAATATACACACCTACTAATAATGTCTACAATACTTCTTTAACTTGTTGTTGAAGGAGTATTCTTCTCTTGCACTTTGGATGATGAGGAATTGAATCACTTGAAACAAAGACTTATAATCTTATGATCAAAGGATTTAGAAGGACGTTTAGAAAGGATTTGGACTGAAAATATTCATGCAAAAGGTGAGGAAAAAATGCAGGATTGAACCAGTATTTATAGGCAAAAGATTCTGGCCTCAGGAGCGTGCCAGCCCCCTTAAATGGTAGCCGGCCCCCTTAGATTTAAGGGGGCTGCCCCTTATAATTAAGGGGGCGCCCTCCTGAAACGGCCTGGAACTTTTGTCTTTTGTGGGGAAAGTTTATTTGGTGAAAAACTAACTGATTTTGGTTAAAAATTTGAATTCATATATTTATTATGAATTAAACCTTTTCCTTTATTACCAAAAATGTTTTTCAAAAATATATAATATGTTTATATGATTTAATAAACTTTGTAATATTTAAACAAACATCCCTTTGATCATAAAATGTATTAGGCATTTGTTTATTCATACCTTAAGTGATTTAGTTGGATAAAATGATATAAACTAACTTAATACTTGTTTACGTATTAATTTTACGTTTAATGTTTTTACATTTTGTGATCATCAAAACATAGAGATATCGAAAAATATAAATAATGTTTTTATGCATTATTTATATCAACAATCTCCCCCTTTTTGATGATTACAAAATCTAAACTCATTAAAACAAAAATTAAGATATATACAAGTATTTTGTGAGTTTATATCAATTCTCCCCCTTTTTGTTAGCATCAAAAAGGTTATTCTGATGAGCTTGGAGCACCCCCTTGACGTATACTCCCCCTCGTTTTGAGGTCATAAAAGAAATCGAGATATGGAATGCTTGCAAAAATATTTAAAGCACAAACAATATATAGAATGCATGTAATACATATAGAGTAAGAGAACTAAATAAAACTCGTTGAAGTAAAACATAATAAGCATTCATTAATAGAATTATTAAAAATAGATTATGTTAAAGACATAATCTTTGGTACATAAGCATACATTTATGCTTTTCTTAGTAAACTACACTTAGAAGATACTAAGTTGTAATCTTGAGGTCTCTTGGACTTGCTTGGGGTACAAAAGGTTTTGGTGATTTTATTGAAAAGCATGGTGATTTGCTTTAGTGATTTGATGGTGATGGGTATGGAGTGTTTGGTAGTGAATGAGTTTTGAGCGGAAGGGTTTGTTTGAGTTAGTGAGGGAGATGGAGAAGACCTAGTGAGAAGATACTCAATCCAAGTGAAGTGTTCATTCAATGCAATGGTTTGTTGTTGGAGAAAGATGCAACAAGGACAATTGTTGACATGTTTCTTTATTTGATCTTGGTCATGGGTGATGACGGTGAGCTAGATGGAGGAGTATCCAAATTGCGTTGAGCAAGATGTAGGGCAAGAAGAGCACTAAGCTCATGAGCTTCTTTTAGCTCTTCAACAAACCTTTTATGTTCATTGGATGGTGATGATGGAGTTGTTGAGTTGTGATTTGGCATGGGATTCATGTTTTGTTGAGAGTGATGGTTATTGTCTTGGAATTGAGTATGTTCCTCAAAAGGATCATTAGGTAGGAGTGAGTGAGATGATTGTGGAATTTTGTTAGTGAGGGTGATGGTGAGGTTGTCTTGTTGAGCCAATAAAGTGGTGTTGTTTGGGTAGTCATAAAAATTTGATGGAGTTGTGGACGAAAGAGATTCTTCATTAATTGATGGCATTTTGGATGTGGTGTTTGTGGAGTGAGTAGCATGTGGAGTGTTAACAATGATGTTGGGGTTGTTGTTTTGGGATGAGTTGCTTGTATAAGAATGAGGTTTGGATGTTGGTTGATTTGGAGCAACATCATTTGTATGTTGACAAGAGTCAAGCTTTCTTCTCCAAATTGGTTTGACGCCCTTGAAGGCTTGAATCTTGAGTAGTTAGGAGAGGACATGGTGGAGTGAGTGATGATTTATGATGATGAGGGGTATTTATAGTGTGATGATTATTGGTTTAAGGAAGGATAATATGTGTTGGATTTGATGGACAAAATGTGTTTGTGAATTCAGGGAAATAAGGAATCAAAATAGGGTGAAATGGGCTAAAAAGCAGAAAGCAAACAGAAAACCTCGACCTACAGATGGCCGGCCCCCTTTGATTTAGTAATTCTCAGGTAAAAACAAGCAATAGGTGAAACTTGGCGATTTTGGACTAATTATGGAGCAAAACAAGCGAGATGTCAAAAGTCTACTGAAATCCAGAAGATGCGCCGTATCTCTCTCGATAGATACGCCACAATATCATACTTAGATGAATTCGAAGACCATTGCCTGACTTTGAAGAATGCGCCGCATGTAATTCTATCATGCGCCGCATATGAAACTTTGGTCAACGAAGAAGATCAAGCTCGTTCTACTCCAGATACGCTGCATTACACTTCTGACATACGACGTATCACTATCAAAACTTCACCAGATACAATCCAATATACTGAAGAACATGCGCCGCATAAAGATTTAAGTTACGCCGCATCTAAAGACGGTGTACGAATATTCCAGAATATATTAATCATGGACCCCGCGCGAAGTTAAGTCAATGCGCCGCATCTACTTACTCAATGCGCCGCATCGAGCCCTAAGACAGAAACTATAAATACCCCAAGACCTAGACAAATTTTGTGTGCAACATAACCCTAAGGAGCTGAGTTCAGTCGAAAAAGCAAAACAAGACACACCCCAAATGAAGATATTAGAGCTGTAAGATGGTCCTGCATGTATTTAATTCATTAAGTAGTTTTGTTTTATTGTAATAGTACGCTTTAATTCATCAGGATTGATGGGCTTGTGGCCACCATACTGATCCCCTTAAAATTGCTTTCCCATCAATTAAAGTTTATATGATGATGTTTTTGGTGACTTATATTAGTGCATTGATAACCTCTGTATCTAGCTGAGCTTGTAGGCTTCCATACCTGCTCCTTGCCTATTTAGCTGACGTCTTTAGATAAATAGGTAGGCATAAGTGATCATTAAGGGTTTACTCACCGATATAATGAGATCCAATGAGACAGATTAGATTACGATACACTTCATATAAAACTAGCAATAAAACAAGTGACAAGCTACTTAATTATCAGGACAGGTCTTCTTGTAGTCTCTATTATCTATCTGTGTACGTGTATGCTATAAAACTAACTGTTTAATATAGCCAATCTATGCCAGTCTCTCAGGCTGAACCCCCCTTTCATTAGATTAGGCTGTAAAACTAACTTAGGACATTAAAATACTGATTAGGTTAATTAAATATACGTTCCACTCTTAGTAATCGACACTCTACTTACCATTATATTCATACTGACCGGGTACACTACTCGTTAAGTGTGTGTGTTATTGATAAGTCGGCTAAATATAAATTTAAAACTTGAGTAGGCATTAATACTACTAAACAGCAACGACACATCAGGCGCATCAGATAGGATTACGGAGCATAATGGAGCATTACCGGATCGACTCGACACATTTTTGAAGAAAAAGACAAAAGTCAAAGGCTGTAGTCAATCCCGGGAATGTGACATGGGGTGAGCATGGAAAACCAAACCCTAAACCAATAATCACCTTTTTACCCCTGACCTAAACCAAAATTCCTGTTTTACCCCTTAACCCGACACAAAATTACAAAATTATCCTTTTTACCCCGAAACTTAAATGCAAAATCATTTTCAAAAACCAAAACCACTTTTTCAAAATAAACCACAAAAACATTTTGTCAAAACTTTTTATTTGGTATTTTTAAGTTACCTTTTATGTTAATAGTATTATTATTATTATTATTATTATTATTATTATTATTATTATTATATATATATATATATATATATATATATATATATAAGAAAAAAACATTTTCTTACAAATTCAATTTTATTAATTTTATTACAACTAATATTAGTTTAATTATTAATTACTAAAACTTAATAACTAATACTAATTATCCTTAACTAATCCTAAGCCCATCACAAATCTTTTTCAAAACATAATTTTATTACAACTAATATTAGTTTAATTATTAATTACTAAAACTTAATAACTACTACTAATTATCCTTAACTAATCCTAAGCCCATCACAAATCTTTTTCAAAACCATCCCCCGACTTGCTAACTACCCACGGCCCACTCACAAACACAAACCAAACACAACCCAGTAAATCCTAACCCTAGCTATCCCGTTTTTTCCCTTTGACCAAAAATAGTCAAACCCTTCCTTAAACCCTGCTTCCTGCCCAAAACCAAATCAACAAAACTGTCACTCTCAACCACCTGCTACCATCTTTGTCTCCTTCCCTAGCTCACAAAAGAGGCCAGGGGTGTTTACATGACCATGTCTCTTCCCTCATAGTGCCACCTTGGCAATCCTAAACACAAAAAGTGATCAAACGGCTCAAACATAACCCTTTGGGACCAAGGCAAAATTGATGGATACGATTGATTCAAGAAATCATAGATGAGATGCTAAGCTGCCTTTCTCTCACACAACAAACACACTCAAGAGAAGACTTATATAAAGGATTGATATGTGCTATTTTACACACACTTTTGACCTTAGTTTAAGTGTTATAAAGACCAAAAACTAACGTGAAACGCCAAAGATATCGTGTTTTTGTGTTTGTGATCGTGCAGGGAAGGATATTGCATAAATGACACCAAAAACAACCAAAAAGCCTAAAACGAGCACGAGATGTGAAAGAGAGTCTAAAAGCCGAGTCAACGATGAAATTTACTCAAGGAAAGCCCGTGATGACAAAGTTATTTCCTAAAGGCTCGAGAAAACGAAAGAGATGCTTAATCGAAGTTCAAAGCTAATTATTACGATAAGCTTCATAAATTCGAGCAAGATATCACTTTTACATCTTTGAAGACTTTTAGAATACACGTCAACACAAGCCTCGAAGTTACAAGAGTTTACATTTAGTATTTAAGATGTTGAGTAACCTTGTAATGTAGTTTATGTATTATTTTCATGACATGTAAAAGTCTAGGGGGCAAAGCGTACACGAAAGCAAACTTGTAAACCCCCTAGCTTGATAAATATCATTTGGTAGCTTCATTTGTAAGCATTAGATTAGATTAGATAGGATTAGGAGTAGGTGTAAGGTAGGTGTAGTTTAGCTTATTTTCATGTCTTAGTGTAACTTTTATTAATGCAAGCTTTTTACATGTCTTATTTCTAGCTTATTTTAGTTCTTTACAATCTTTCTTTTAATCTTTTGAGCTTATTTACATGTCCTAAATCTTTCTTTCAAGCTTTTATAAACTTTTCTACCACCTTTGCATGAAAATACAAATCGTGGGTTTTTAATATGGTTTAGAGCTTTTATTTTTGTGTCGTGGCTTTTTAGTAGCTTATTTTGAGTCTTAAACTTGTTCTCTATTAAGTCCTTATTAGTTTTGATTAATTTTTATAAAAGATTTCACGTTAAAATAAGTCCAGGTCTTAAACCCCATTTTAGCGAGTATGAATATAGGGTTTAGCGAGTATGAAACCTTGGTAGCGAGTATCAAACAATTTTCTAGCGAGTTACATTTTATTTCCAGCGAGTATGACATAGACCTAGCGAGTATGAACTATATCTAGCGAGTTTGAGGTTTTTGTTAGCGAGTTGGATAATTGTTAGCGAGTATGTGTAAACCTAGCGAGTATGGAACCAAAATCCAGCGAGTATGGTTCAAGCCCTAGGGCTAGCGAGTATGGTTTTTCTTAGAATAGCGAGTATGGAATTTTTTTATATATAGCGAGTATGGATTATTTTTAAGGTCTTGTGTTTTATATCTTTTTTAGCAAGTGTCGTTTCTTTTCTAAGCCGAGCTAGGCTTTTGTTTCACCTCATCGTTTATCGAGTGAGGTTTTTATTTTCTTAAATCTAAACGTTATGCTGTCGAAATTTTCTTAAAATCTTTTTAGTGTCATTTCCTTATTTAAGTCTTATGTCTTTTCATTTTTAGTTTTAAACTTTAATTACGTTCAATGTTTACAAGTCTTTTAATTTCTTTATCGCTTTACGTTTTAATATGAGTCGTGAGTAGTTTTAATTCGTGTTTGCTTAGTGATTCGAATTTGTGAGTTAAGTAAGAGCGTTAAACGTTTGTGATTAATAATCGATAGATTACTTAGACTTGTGATTTAATTATTCAAAGACAAAACCTTTGAACGATTAATTCATGCGTTTAGGGTTGTTATCTTTTCAAAAGATTAATCAAAAACTAATCTCGAGAAAGGAGAATAACTCGTTGCAAACTTTTACCTCAAGCTTAATGAACTTATTCGCGTTGCTTTGCAAACACATTGTCTTTTAATTTCATTTACCGTTTTCATTACTTATCGCTTTCATTTACCGCTTTCTTTAGTCGCTTTATTTCATGCTTCTTTACTTGTTTGTTTTCTTATTTCATGTCGTTTTACCGCTTTCCTTTACTTTAATTTGCCGTTGTAGTGTAGACAAAACCAAAACCTTCTTTTTAACCAATTCATCACACATAGCTCACGGTCTTGAGTGACGAGATCCATATTCAACCCTCGTTGGGACAACGATCCGTGGTTTGAGCTTGCACTTTGCTCCCGCGACATATCAATTTTTGGCGCCGCTGCCGGGGAGCGGTTGATAAGATTTAGTCGTTCGATCGTTTGAGTAATGTGTTTTGAAGACCCTTCTTTCGAGAAGTTATCACTTTTGTAAATATTTTCAAAATATAAAAACACAAAAAGATTTTCTCTTCAAATTCGTTTTCACTTTTGATTTCACTTTTCTAAAATCAAAAATCCAAAAAGATTTTCCATTTCAAATTGGTTTTCATTTTTAACTTTTCATTTTTCAAAACCTAAAAACCAAAAACAATCTTCTTTCCTCTATTGTTTAATTCTCATGGATTCATTGATACTTTGTGTTGGTTGTGGTGAGCCACTCTATGGTTCACCGTGTCGATATTGTACGTGTGAAAGGTGTGGAAACGATATTCAAAACGGAAGTTGTTTGTGTTGTGGTTCAAGTAATTCATTCGTGTATGATCAAAACCCTAATTCATTCGACTATCCTTCAGATTCTTCCAACTACCCACCTCAGCCCGACTTATCTTGGTTTTGTAATGGATGTGGAGATCCTTTGGATCCGACTTCAAACTATTTTCAACGGTGTACTTGCATGAGGTGTGGTAGAAGTCTTAATAATGGATTCTGTTCGTTTTGTGCTTTTGAAGATGAAAATTCATATTCTCAAAATTTCAATTCAAGCTCTTCCAATTATCATCAAAACGATTCTTACTTCCCTCCTCAAAACACTTATGAGCAAGAACCGTATTTCAATCATGAGTCATTTCAACATCCACCAAATCTGTCACAACAATCTTACGGGTGTGAGTATTGTGGAGGTCCGCACTTTAGCACCGGTTGTCAAACGAGGAACCCGTTTCCTTGTAACAATTATGATTATCTTCACCAAGATCAACCTCTCCAAGATCAAATGATTCAAAATCAACCTTATCAA
>LBNU01010261.1:28409-39185 GCA_014162995.1 Artemisia annua
CCCTGAAGAGATCGATGTTCTTTCAGAAATTGATGAAGCGTCAAATGAATCAGATAACCCAGTTCTTGAAACTTTCAAAACAACTTACATCAATCCTCTATTTGATTTCGAATCAGATTTTACGATGATTTCAGACAATCCGCTCTTCGATATTCAGATTAGGGAAAGTGACGAGTTTGTTACGGAACCAGAGGTTACAAATGATCATCAAATGGATAATTCTCTTCACGACGAGTTTTTAACTCCAGTCGACCCGACTCCATCAAGAATTGTAGAAGTTTCTGAGCCTACTAAGTTTTCGTCTCCGAATGTTTCTTTGTCTTTTACCGTGGTTGATGATCCATTATCGTTCATATCAGAAGATAAAATTTTTAAACCCGGTTTATCACCTTTTAAGGACTCTTATGGGCTCCAGCCCGACATCATTGCTTCTTTCGTTACTAATGAAGAATTTGTTGATGAGACTTTGAAGAAGGATGATTATAAGTCTAAGGAGAAAGTTATGCTTACTATGGAGGATCTCTTTGAATTCGACCTCGAAATCGTTGTTATGATCTTTCTTCCTTATCTAACCTATGTTGTTGTTTCTCCCATCCGTCATTCCCCCGGGAGTGAGGATGTTGTTTTTGATCCCGGCATCGTCACTTTTCAAGCCGGCTGTTTCATTTGCTCCCCCAAGGATGATTAAATTCGGGGCGAGTCTCAGCTATACGACTCGATAATAAACAAGCGCTTCGTGGGAGGCACCCCATGCTTATCCTTTTTATTTTATTATCTAATTAGTAACGCGAGGAGGGCGACCTCTTCCAATCTTGTGTTTGCTTGGTTGTTTGTGTTTGTGCAGGATTTCCCCATTTCATGATGACTCTCGTGCTCGTGGATCGTCTCATCTCCACTCGAGTCCCATGTCTTGCTTCTTGCTTGGAAATCCTATATTCAAAATCTTATCGACTAATGGTATATTTGGCATACTTAATAAATGGCCTTAGATTTATTTTTAGGATTAGACTTACCTTGGAAACATTGAGGACAATGTTTATCTTTAGTCTGGGGGGGGTGATTCTTCGATTTGATTGACCTAGCACTTTCACCTTTGTCGTTTACTTACGCGACCCCGTTTTCCTCAAAAATCCACAAAAATTGAAAAATTTTGAAAAATTCCAAAGAAAAAAATGAAAAATATAAAAATTATGCAAAAATAGAATAAAAGTTTTGACACCGCGTTTGACTTTCCTACTAGGTAAGAGTGAGAATAAAAATTTTGACTTGATCCGGGCGTGTTGAGCCCTAGCTTGTTCCCTTAACCAATGATGATCACATAAGCTTGTGCTAGTTTTGTACACAAGGAGCTACTCTTTTGTCGGCTCCCGTACTTGACTTTATATATGCGTGGCTTGATTATCGGCTAAGTATCCGCGGATCTCATTATTTGAGGTTTTAAATTTGCGGAGAATGTGAAATGATAGAGTTTCTTTAGAAGTTAGATGCTAAGCATAGAGTAGTTGGATCTCTTTAAGGCTCATCGAAGGTACTCATGTCTTTTTGTTCCCACAAAATTGCTTCACCCCATATCAGTGCAAAATAATTAAAGATGTTAGGTTTAGCCGATGAGTAGTTCTTTTTCTTCTCGAGAGAATCTTTGCTCGGGAAATTGGGTACACATCATGGATACACGTCAGTTGAGTTGTATTGTATTGTATAAGCGTAGTACGCATGAGGTTTCGGAGCTACCCTAAAGCCCGTTGTTATGTATAAGCTAAGGTGCTTCAAGACTTCGGATTGAGATCGGGCCTTGGATCCTAGATTCCAACCCTAGCAGTTGGCGGTAGGTCTTGGATTGAAACCGTGAAGGTTCGGAGTCGAGAAGTTACTAAGGCAAGAAAAAGAAAGAAAAAAAATGAAAAAAGAAAAAGAAAAGCAAGAATAAGGATGTATGTTGAAGATTTATGGATCATGAGTTCTAGTGTTAAGACTAAAGTTGGTCGCGCGTGAGGTGCATGTTACGATCCTAGATCGGACGCATGAGGTGCACGTGAAATGTACTCGCCAACTTATGTCTATTTTTTATGTATTCCTAAGTCTTTGTATGTATCCAATATCCTTGATGTGGACCACATTTCTCTTGCAAACCTTCTTAAGAGAAGATCGATAACTACTTAGCGTATGAATGTGGTATCTTTATCGGACTAAAAACTATGAAACGAGATGCTTATGAAGAAATTCATTTCTCTCACAAAAGTAAAATAATGAGATACAAAAATAGGAAAATGGGAGCAAGCGGTACACGAGTAACTTCCATGAGTAGCGTTGGCATCTAACTTGTAATTAAACAATGATCCGTTTTTATGCTTAGTTTGGGGGCTTGTGAAAAATCAGGGACGATGAATTTTATCCAATCGGTCACTTTTCTATGAATCCTGTTCTTACTCTATGACCCTTAATCGTTATTGAAAGATAATGAAAGTCAAGCACACCGTCATAAGCTAAAGTAGTATAATACAAGTAGCATATGGAATAAAATGGAAAACCGGGGCGTTTTAGGGAATAAATGATTTCGTATCTCTCTTGAACGTTTTGCTACTTTCCAAAGTTAGTAACGAGAGGTGTGAAATTATTTATCTTTAAGGCGTGACGTGATTACATTGCGTGAGGACACGCAATACCTAAGTCTGGGGGATTTTGATATGTGCTATTTTACACACACTTTTGACCTTAGTTTAAGTGTTTTAAAGACCAAAAACTAACGTGAAACGCCAAAGATATCGTGTTTTTGTGTTTGTGATCGTGCAGGGAAGGATATTGCATAAATGACATCAAAAACAACCAAAAAGCCTAAAACGAGCACGAGATGTGAAAGAGAGTCTAAAAGCCGAGTCAACGATGAAATTTACTCAAGGAAAGCCCGTGATGACAAAGTTATTTCCTAATGGCTCGAGAAAACGAAAGAGATGCTTAATCGAAGTTCAAAGCTAATTATTACGATAAGCTTCATAAATTCGAGCAAGATATCAGTTTTACATCTTTGAAGACTTTTAGAATACACGTCAACACAAGCCTCNAGCGAGTATGGTTTTTCTTAGAATAGCGAGTATGGAATTTTTTTTATATATAGCGAGTATGGATTATTTTTAAGGTCTTGTGTTTTATATCTTTTTTAGCAAGTGTCATTTCTTTTCTAAGCCGAGCTAGGCTTTTGTTTCACCTCATCGTTTATCGAGTGAGGTTTTTATTTTCTTAAATCTAAACGTTATGCTGTCGAAATTTTCTTAAAATCTTTTTAGTGTCATTTTCTTATTTAAGTCTTATGTCTTTTTATTTTTAGTTTTAAACTTTAATTACGTTCAATGTTTACAAGTCTTTTAATTTCTTTATCGCTTTACGTTTTAATATGAGTCGTGAGTAGTTTTAATTCGTGTTTGCTTAGTGATTCGAATTTGTGAGTTAAGTAAGAGCGTTAAACGTTTGTGATTAATAATCGATAGATTACTTAGACTTGTGATTTAATTATTCAAAGACAAAACCTTTGAACGATTAATTCATGCGTTTAGGGTTGTTATCTTTTCAAAAGATTAATAAAAAACTAATCTCGAGAAAGGAGAATAACTCGTTGCAAACTTTTACCTCAAGCTTAATGAACTTATTCGCGTTGCTTTGCAAACACATTGTCTTTTAATTTAATTTACCGTTTTCATTACTTATCGCTTTCATTTACCGCTTTCTTTAGTCGCTTTATTTCATGCTTCTTTACTTGTTTGTTTTCTTATTTCATGTCGTTTTACCACTTTCCTTTACTTTAATTTGCCGTTGTAGTGTAGACAAAACCAAAACCTTCTTTTTAACCAATTCATCACACATAGCTCACGGTCTTGAGTGACGAGATCCATATTCAACCCTCGTTGGGACAACGATCCGTGGTTTGAGCTTGCACTTTGCTCCCGCGACATATCAAGGATCCTCCTCACAAAGCTAAACTGTCCTTGTTTTTTAGACCATTTTCTAGTTTATTTTTTTAATTCTTGTCATTTACTTTTATAAACATTGTAATCTTTCAATTTTAATGAAATTTAAGTTTATTTGGTTTTAATTTACTTGTTTTTTCATTTAAACGCACTTTACTTATTTTCTTATTTCCTTCAAACGCTTTTGGATTTTTTGTTATATAAACGCATTTAAGCTTCATAAGAGCTTATAGTGAGTTGATTTTAAGCTTACTTTCCTGTTTTCAATCTCTAAAAAAAATAAAATAAAAAAATTACTGTAGCAGTGCTTATTCACTGCTTATTTTTCATTTACTTTTGCTTATTTAATCTTTATTAAGCTTAAATTATCCTTTTTCTTGCAAAACTCAGTTAAAAATTGGCACTTCTATTTGAAAATCTCAAACACACCCCTATAAAGGGGTGTTTGGCACACGGATTTTTGTTGGTCTATAAACTGTTTTTGCTCAAATTTCCATTTAGTTTAGTTTCAATTTAGAGTATTTAGTAATTTCAAAGCAAACTTTAGTAGCCTAAACTAGTTTTATAGCTTCTTGTTTAGTTTTTCAATAAATTTTAGTTATAACTGATTTTCTTCAAATAGCTTAGGTAGATTTAGTTTTAGCTCTTCTTAGTTGTTAATTTTGCTTCATACAAGTTCCAAATAGGTTAGTGCAACTTGTCAAGATCTGGTCTTTGACTTTTTTTGGGTCAAAAGTCTCTTTTTTTAGCCCATTTTACCCACTATTTGTTGTCAAAAAAACCACCCCACAACCAATTTGTTTCTGATTTTTAGTTTCTTTAATATTAAGCTAATTGCTCTAAAAATTGGATGTGGCTTATTTGGTAGCTTATCTAGTTGAGTATATTTTTAGTTATTTTTTTTTAAGTTTTTTTCTCACTGCTTTTAGGCCACCAAAGTAGCCATTTAGTCATTTTTTTCCTTTTTTCAGCAGCCCCTAATGCTTTTTAGCCTAGTTTAGTGCTTTTTAGGTTTTGTTAACTGCTTATTTCTGTCCCATAGCTTATTTTGGGACTCCCTTTATTGCCCTTAGCTTTATTTTCCCCTAGAATAGCTTATAGGATACTTTAGATAGCTTTTTAGATTCCAAAATCATCTTAGTTTAGCTTATTAAAGTAAACTGCTTATGCATCCACCTTTTTTCTGTGCTTATTACTACTTTTCATAAAATATTCTAGTTACAAAAAATGCTCACTTTAATGTTTTCAATAAGTTTGTATAAAAAAATTTGAAAAAAAAATATTTTCAAAAAAAAAGAGCAAAAGTCAGGGGTCGAACCCCTGATCTCTTGATCATACCAGATACAGCAAACACTCCCATACCATCTAATCCATCCTTTATTTCTTGTTAAGTTATATTTAGTTTAGAATTTATATAGTAATAGTCTTGTTTGCTTATTTAAACCTTTTCAGCTTATACTAGCTTATTTAACTGCTTATTTTGTACTTTCCCCCTCCTCGTTATATTTTTCTTAGGTTAGTTTTAGTTTTATTTAGTTACCAAAAAAAATCAGATTTATTAAAAAGAGTTAGTATTTTTAGTTAATTAATTTAGTTTAAAAGTTAATTTAATCATAATAAATATTAAAAAGTCAAAAAAATTAAAATTCTTTTTCTCAAAATTTTATTTTATCTTTTAGAATGTAGGAAAATTATTTTTACCTCCATAGGATTAGTTGTGCTCAAAAATCATGTTTTATTTTGCGCGCTTACGTTTTTTTAATTAACTTTTACGTTTTTAAACTTAGATTGCGTTTTAGGTTTCCTTAGCTCCCGATTATCATTCCTGTAGCATTTTTACTAGTATCTAAGTTTTATTTGTCATTCCTTGTTTGAATTTATGTTTTAGTTTATTTTATTTCTCGTACGCTATTTGTTAATTTCCCGTAGTTTTAAATTTCCAAAACCCAAAAAAAAATCATCATTCAAGCAATTTAATTCGAAACCCTAATCAATATCCTCAATTCACATCTCGTTGGGAAACGACTCTGGAAATCACTTACACGGTACTATTCAAAATATTGAATTCGTGAGATTTACGCGTTAACCTTTTTAATGAAAGGTTGATTTGTGATTCTTACGACTTATTACCCTGGAGGTAATCTTGCCCGATATTCTTGATCTTCTCTCCTCTTTGGTTGGTTCACCACCAATCAATAGGTTTAAGTAGATATAGAGTGAATACAAGGTTCAGCTTAAACCCTATGTGTGGAAAAGTTTTAGAGAGAGAAAGTTATTGCACTAAGCTCATGAACCGCACATTAACAGGTCCAGATCATGGGGCACTGCAGACCCAACCATGATGGGACAGAAAGGATAACTTGCCAAAGTTAATCCTTTAGAAAGTTTTCAAATATAGTACTTATTGGTACCCCAGACACACGCAAACCAATGGGAGTTGTCAAACTCCAACAGATCTATCAACTATATTCGCGTTCACTCGCAAGTGATTATAGTTCATGAATTTAATAATGTACTGGTGGCAGATAGTAACACTCGTGCAATAACCAAATAAAAAGACTTGTATTCGGTTTAAAGCATGTATCCCCCTCACAGGGTTGTAAAGCATTTAAAAGTGAGGCTATGAAAACTCACCTGGGTCTAAGGTAAGTAGGATAGAGGTTTAGAAAGCTTACTCACGTATCCTGGGGGTAGTGTAGGTGTGTGTATATCAAGTCCTAGTTCAGGTTTTCTTAAATAATCATTCTTAGGGTTTCTAGATTTAGATATAACATAACACCGTTCGGGCCATCAAAATTCAGAAGTACATACTCCTCACATGAAGCTCCCTAGTATTGTATTATGTTGATTAACATAATACCGTTCGGGCCATCATAATTCAGAAGTATATACCCCTTACATGAAGCTCCCTAGTATTGTGTCATGTTGTTATTAGATATTAAATATAACATACCGTTCGGGCCATCATAATCCAGGGGTCATGTTGTAAACATTTGAGGAGCCAGGGCACTTTAAATCGTAAACCCAACAAACTAGTCAAAACGAATACCCAAATGAAACCCCTCACATGAAGATACCTAGTATTGTGTTATGTTGTTAAATAAAAATAGGTTGTTGATAATTATATGAAAATAGTCCGTTTATACCCTTCAAGTTTATATATTAACAATATCTACCCTAAACTTTCAAATAGATATATATTAAGCATTTAACTTTCTAGATTTCACATATTTAGTCCCTATACTTATATATTTTAAAGAAATGACATAAATGGTCCTTAAACTATATTAACTTTCAATATTTACCTTTTATACCCTTAACTTAATAAAATTTGTAAAACTAGTCCTTATACGTTTTTAACTTATTTAACTTTTTATCCTAAGGTTTTAGAACTTCGCAAAAAGAGTCCTTATACTTATTACTTCTAAGAAATGTCAAAAATAGTCCCCAGACTTAAGATTTTCAGAAAATTACAATATATACCCTTATGCATGAAAACATTTGCAAAACTAGTCCTAAAACCATGCAAACTATATTTTTATGAAACAAAAGAGTTTCCTAGCTTATGTTTAACTAATATTAGCTTATCTAAGTTATCTAAACTAGAATATAGCACAAGATAAGGCATTTTAGCACATAAACAACAATTCGACCTAAATTAGGGTTTCAAAATGAAAAGTTGTAAAAGAAAATGATCAAGGCTCTAGCTTAGGTTCCTAGGTGATCTAAGGCATATGATAAGTTAGGTCAGTACTAAGGCTAATAGGATCAAAGTTTAAGCTTACTTGGTCGTGGGAAGTCCTAACGAGGGTTTTAGGGTTTCTCGACTAGGTTTTGACTTCGACAAGGGTTCTAGGCTATACCACTCGACTTCTAAGGCTTCTATTGGTCTAGTACTACAGAATGTATAAGGTAGAGAAGAGAGGAGGTGTGGTTTGAAGTGGTGAGGGGTTGCGAGCTATTTATAGGCTCGTTTGGTGTGGAGAGCAAGGAAACAGGGTGCTAGGTGGCATGAGGGGGGGGGGAGGTGACTAACCACAGCTATACATGACTATTAAAAGCTATGGTGTTAGACTAGGGTAGCTAGGGGGCGGCCGAGGGTGTTTGTGGTTGTGGTTATGCCGCGGCCTGTAGGAGGTGACAAGGAGGTGATCCACCTCCTTGTAAGCTACTTAGGAAAGTGCTAGGTAGGGTGCTTAGGGTAGGTAAGGTGATAGGGTACTTGGTTGAAGATTTAGAGGTGCTTAAGTTTAGGTTTGAACTAGCTTAGGTTTAGTTTAGACCTAATCTTGCTTAGTGAGAGATTAGGGTTTAGCTTAGGGTTTAGTGCCTAGATTAGGGTCCTGTGAGTGTTTAGTGACTAAGGTTAAGTCCTAGGAGGCTTATACTAAGTGGTGGTAGCTTATACTAAAGATTTGGGATAGTTTAGACCTAATTCCGAGACTTTATGACCTATTTAAGGTTTTGTGCTTAAGGGACTTGTACCTAAATTCTATGGAGTTGTACTAGGGTCTAGGAAGTCTAAGATATCCTATAGTTGCTAATTTAACTTATACCTAAGTGATGTGTGCTTATTCACACATATTTTCTTGGCCAAATTAAGACCAAAACAGACACAAACTAACCATAAATGCCAAAGATATTGTGTTTTTGTATTTGTGATCGTGCAGGAACGGATATTTTAGAAATTGGCATAAATCAGGCCAAAAAGGACAAAAACGAGCACGAGTTTGGAAAACGTGTCAAAGGCCAAAGCCGGGGAAGCAAATTACCACTTTTGAGCTCAGATTGTCAAAACACACCTTGGGGAATCACGAAATGCCAGAAATAGTCCTTGGAGCAAAAGTTTGCAAAATCGGCAGAAATAGTCCCTTAACTTTTAGAAATTGACAGAATCAGTCCCTGAGCATTGTTTTGGAAGAAAAGTCAACAAAGGTCCTTGGAAAATCAAAAGTTGTCATAATTGGTCCTTGGATGAAAAGTTTGACGAAATTACAAGTTTAGTCCCTGCACTTTCAAGTTTTGGCAGAAATAGTCCCTAGTGTTCAAAATTAGAGAAATATCAATTATGGTCCTTGGGTTATTATAATATGGCAAGTTTGGTCCTTTGAACAACTTTAGGAAATTTACACATCAGGCCCCTCAACTTTGCAGCTTTTACACTTTTGGTCCTTGTGGTATTTTATTTATAAACCCAACGGACCACTTTGTTATCCCAAAACCCAAAACAAATCCAAGTCCAAAATACAAACACAAAAAAACCTTCCCTGTGGCCCAATTACCTTTACAGCCCACCTAGCCCAAACCCGCTCCCGTTTTATTAATAATAAAACCCCCAGGTCAAACGGTCAAACAAACACCCCTTCCCTTTTCTTCCTCAACTTGACCTGCACACCAGGTCACGTCCACCTCCCCCACCATCTCCATCACATCCACCGCCCAAAACCCACTATCCACCTAACATCCCCTCGCATTAAATGCCACCCCCCTCTTGCAATAAAAACAGACAAATTGCAATTATGTGTTTTCCCGCCAAAACACGTGGAGGGCCAAGATTGCTTTCAAGACATCCTAGGGCTGTGGGAAATGCTCAGAAATCCTCAAGGAACCCTAATGTTCACTATAAAAGGAAGAAGATGCAGTAGAGACCAGTGTGTAGTTTTATTTAGCTTAACTTATGTCGAATTAGCTTGTTTTCCATTTTCTACTTGTAAACTCAGTTTCAAATTCAATTCCAGACTCATTAGTGTATTTTAAAGTTGTTTTGATTAATTAATTAAGCTCTAAGTTTGTTTATCAGTTTTACTTAAAAATGCTTAATATCTCATTTCAGTATTAATGTTGTTAAGGAAGGTTTTCTAGTGTTCAAAAAGCTTGCATAAGCTCATTACAATAGTTCCATAAGCTTATATAAGAGTTAAATCCAGTTTATCTTAGAAAACCAAAAATACTAAAAAATATAAAAAATCCACTGAAAAATAAAAAAATGAAGAAAGAAGACTGTAGATTGCTGGAGCATGGTAAATTAAGGATGACCATGGTTTAGTGTCTCAGGGGAGACTTTAGGAGTGGTACTTGGTCCTTGGATCTTGGTCTTTGGCAGGATTGAAATTTTTAAGTTTAATCTCACTTTTTGGCTTTTCACTGTTCAAGTGCTTATCTCTGTGTTTTTAGGGTTCATTTAGTGTATGTGAGTGATATTAAAGCTTAATCTTTCCTGCTTGTTTGTCATTTTTTATTATTGCTTTATATTTCATTTTCACAGTCAAATTAGTAACTTAGGGATTATAGAGTAATTGTGATTATCTGTAGTGATTGTGTGCTTATTTGAACTTATATTATCACATACTAACCTTCTGGATCAGTATACTAGACCTAATCACCATTGTTCTTTGAAAACTCAAATCTGTCAAAACCATAAGGGGTGTTTGGATCTGTTGAGATCTCTGTTATAAAGGTTGTTATTGTTGGTCTTGTTGGTTCACCTAACTTGCATTAGGTCCTAATAGGTTATCCTAGTCATAAAATCAGTGGTTCATTGTCCAAATAGTCAAAATCATTCATAAAACTCACTTAAGTACTCACTGTTAGGGTTTAAGGGTCATTATCTCATCAAGTCTATGAATAAGTGTATTATTGATGAGACGAAAAGTGTTACGCTTTTAGGGGGTCATTTAAGCCCTAATTCGTATAAATGTGATCAAATATTGCCCTAAATCGTTCCTTTTGTCATTTTAGGTACTTTTGAGAGGAATTCTGGAAAACAGGCGCATATGGAGCCGGCCACGTTTCTTGGAGCATAAAATGCAACGAAAAA
>LBNU01010262.1:1484-24075 GCA_014162995.1 Artemisia annua
TTTTGAATTTAACAGATATATTAACGTTTCAAGGGGCCAAAATGATTTTTTTTTATTCATGTTTGCAGCTTAACGCTGCGTTAAGCGTATGACTCGGCACGTTAACGTGCAAATAACGCACCCCTCGGTATGTGAAAAAAATAACGCACTTGCGTTAACAAATAACGTGGGTGGGAAGGGCAACGTACCAAGTGCTCTAAGGAGATAGAACTGCAACTAGCAAATGCCAACGTAACCTAGTGGACTCACATGCTCTAAAATATAGATACCAGAATGTCTCAAATTTCTTTCATATACAACCAGATACGTTCTTCAATATATACATTATGCTAATTCTTGAATTAAAAAGCAAATAAAATTTGAATGTAAAATGTTAATGAATCCAACTTCATCAGCGGTTTTTGCCTATTCATTATCCATAGCAGCAATTCTTCCTTTGCCTTTTCTTGGCATCACCAATATACTTAACCGTATCTTTTATATGGTTTGAAATTTGACACTTGACTCCCTTTACTCAAACATGCACCCTCTCACCTAGTCATCATGCATTATTATCTCTTACAACCCATCTACTACAAATTTTGTCCTTATCAATATAACTTATCCTGTAAGGTCTGAAGAAACAAACAAAAAACAATTCCAACTTGTTTTCACCTTCTGATATATACTACTAAGAAAAACATATACAACTTGTTTAAAATTTGACACTTGACTAGTTGACTCCCTTTTGTTTTAGACATTTTACTGTTTTTATTCATTGGGTCATTAAAAACGGTTTCGTGTCCCATTTAGCCATTTAGGTCATTTTATATCCATGAAACTCTTAAAACTGGATTTAAAAGATGATAGTCTTTTCTATAGAAGACTTGAATATGTGTATAAAGTCGAGAATTGCGTTATAAAATGATCCAAACGAGATTTAAAATCATCTTTAATGACTTAAATGTAGACAGTAAAATATACTAGTAGTAGTAACAGAATCAGATAAGTGTATATTATGCAAAAGAATAAACCATTATTCGACGGCTGAAAGTAAAGGTATGGGCTTATGTTATGCGGACAAGATTCTTCTATTATGTCATCATAAAGGGTTATTTAAGACATTTGAGTGCTTGCAGTGGAACAATTTTTAGCACTTTCCATGAGCCAACAGAAGCATTGGTTTCTCTAATAGTTATTCACAAGCCTGAGCTTCCATGGTACTAGCACCGGGATGAGGTGTAAAAATGACGTTTTCATGATTAACCATATCAAGTGCAGACTGCAAGTACAGTCCACTTTAACGTATACCTATGAACAGATAACAATATGAATGCATAACTACTCATTATTGTACCAATAATATTTTCGTAACCATAACTAATGCAGTAACTTTTTCCTTAATATGTATGAAGATATGGATAAATAGTGTTAGCTTGTCGACACAAGTCAGGGCCATTGCGACTTGCCCTAAAAGATGACCGGTTTTAACAAACAGAAAGATGCAAGTACCTGCGCAACAATGCCTGCATCCAATGCTCTGACCAATGCATCTTCGTCTATCACTTCTTCACTAGCAACATTGGATTATTCTTACTCCTTTCTTCATATTTTCAAAGTTTTCGTCATTCAATATCTTTAATGTATAGGAGTACGTAAGAGACATGTGAAGTGAGATGATGTCGGTTGTTGCAATGGCCTCATCAAAGCTCACTAATTCCACTCAAATTGCATGAGCACGAACTGCTAGTGCATAAGGGTCGTATGCTATTATATGCATACCAAGCCCCTTGGCACGTCTAGCAACTTCTGTCCCAACCTTTCCGATACCCATCACTTCAAGAGTCCTGCCAACAAGTGACACACCCACGTATCTGTCTCTCAGCACAGAACTAATCAAATTAGGGGGGAAATTTGGAACCACCATACTCCCTATGTTTATCAAATTCAGCGTCAGCAAATTTTGCTAACTTAACAGCATGGCTAAAGGCATATCCTAGATCACTTAAATAGCATGGACTAATTTTCAAAGATACTAACGATTTACTACATTTTTTTGTAAAAGAAGTGTAAGATCTTCAGCATCATAACTAGTTATAGAACCCGTACACGCACGGGGTTTGGGCAGATAGCTCTGTTGTAAAAATTGACCCAGGCGACCGATTAATCGGCGCATAATCGCTGATCGGTCAGTAAGCGCCCGGATTTATCATAATCGGCCTATTTAATCGGTTTGGTCAAATATCGTTTAAAAATCGGTCAACAAACCGATTAATCGGACAAAATCGGTCTAATCGGATTAATCAGACAAAATCGGTCAACAAAATCGCTTAAAAATCAGACCAAACCGCTTAAAAATGGGTCAACAAACTAATTAATCGGACAAAATCGTTCGAAGATTGCTTAAAAATTGTCAACAAACCGAGTAATATATATGTTTGACTTTGAACTTTGAAGAATTATGTATAATGTTTATATTTGAACATTTGAAATATTTGAACTTTTATGCACTATGCTTATCTCATACATACATATAATATAATATCTAATATTACAATTTTGTGCATAAAAAATCCAATCTGATTAATCCCCGCCTAACCGATTAATCGCTAGGCCCTACCCGACCCCCTCACTAGCGCCTAGCGATTTTTACAACCTTGGCAGATAGTATAACGGGTAATAATATTTCAATAATTTTGTTTTGAAGTTAAATATTGTGACAATTCATAATTTCATGATTTTGTAATGTTTAAGATTTTTCTATAAAATTATATTAAATTCTTATTAGTTATATAGTTATAATACCCGTGCACGCATAATTGCATAATCTTTTCATTATGTGTTAATATCGATTAATATTTTGTATAGATTTTTGTTGCATGAAGGAGTTGGATTTGTTTAACCGGCATAATGTTTAGGTTGATCTTGTTTAACTTTAACTATTTGTATCATGTTCTAGACATTATGTGTGTTTAGTAGCACATAATGACTTTTGAAAAAATATGTCGTTGTTATATGTAGAATCTCGTCTATTTATTTTCATCGCATAGTAACGTGTGAGGTCGTATCTTCATTCTGATATTATATTTCTGTTAATAATAATTTAAGACGTTTTTAGACACGTGCATGGGTTAAAATTATAAAGAGGAATAACATAAGTCATTATTGAACGTAGATAGTTAAAAAAAGATATTTTTTTTTTCTGGATATCCTCAGTTAATCTCATAAAGAGGAATAAAATGAGCACCGTTCGTATATGTATAATCACGTGTATTCATTTCAATGTCACAGTAACTCATGCTCTTCGTTTTATATTAATAATTCCGTGCAAATACATTAGTTTAATGTATACTAATAATACTATTTATAAATAACAACAATATATAAGGTTGTATCTTGTTTATAAAATATAAAGTACAAGGTTATTTGTTAATTTTATAAAGTTATTAAAAAACATGAAAACCGACTAAAGTTTTATTAATCCCCTCATTTTTTTTAACAAAACTGACACATATGTTTTTTAGAACATTTTATAAATTGGACGAAAATTTAATAGTTTGACCAAATTGAGCTTCAATTTTCATCAAATTTTGACTTTTATTGGTCAATCCCATTGCTCGATTTTGCCACGTATCAAAATAGAGTAACCTGATTGGTCCAATTTTTTTCAATTAGATTGTTTTGGCAAAATTTCTCTGAAATAATGTAATTCTTTTATTATATAAAAGATATTTAAAGAAATCAAAATAAAACGATTCGATGCCTTTGGCACGCATAGCCGATTCATGCAAACATCTCCCATGCAAACAAATATACTTATTTTCTAAACGCAAAGTTATAAAATCATTACACTTAAAGATATGCATTAGGCCATCCTGGGAAAAACCTTCACACTTATAAATATATAAAACCCGTAATCTTTACCTCGGGTTTTAGCCAAGAGCTCGAGATCCGAATTAATTAGTGTTCGGCAAATTCAGAACTCAATGACCTCTTACTAGGATTTGATTATAAAATATCATAAGTATAAATGATGTCACTGAATGAATGAACATTCAATAAGTCATCTTTAGAGTTCACCAGAGACTAAGAAAGTTTTACCACTTTCTGAGGTGGAACTCGGTAAGTGGAGCCCTGAACCTAAAAGAAGATGATGGAGTAAGCGAGTGATGACAATAACTCACTAACTTTCGTTGTTCTCCTGAAAATTCAAAGACACTCTAAACTTAGATATTTAAGAAGAGAAAAGTTCATTTGCTTACTCTTATTTTGATACTTACTGAGGGACAAATCCCCACCATCCATTTACTAATGGTAGGGATTAATCCAAGATTTAATTTTATAAACCTCTTTACTCCCCATTTATATAAGCCTTTTTTTTAATTCTTCTTTTAATATCACATTTATTTTCACAAACATAAGTGCGTTTATATCTCAATAACTTCCCGGCTTCTTCATCACCTACCCCAAAAGTTAATAACCGAAAATCACCATCACCATCACCATTCCGATCACCATCACCATTCCGATCACTATCACTATTCCGATCATCAACATCACCTCCCGATCACCATCACCATTCCGATCATCATCTCATCATCTCCCAAAGTTATCATCCTTTTTTATGGCTTTCTTTTGATTTAAATGAACCGTTTTGATTCAGAAGCTGATTTGATTGATATTTTGGCGGTTAATAGTGCTGTTAAGTCGGTTGATAATTATGTGGATCAAGTTGTTTAACATTTCTTGTGATCAAGTTGCACACCAAGTGTTTAATAAGATATCTAAGTGAAAAGTATTTTATAATCTTGTTATCTCCTCCTGTAATTTTGCTTATTAATTAAGGTATTTGTTGAATTTTTGTTTTTACCTAAATTTTTGCTTATTAATCAGACATAATGCTATTTTTATGTCTGATTGATGTTTTGTATCTGGTATCACTTGTGATATTCTATTAAAAATGATGCAACACTTGGGTTTGATTTTGATGTTTATATCACTTGTGATATTCTGTTAAAAATGATGCAACAGTTGGGTTTGATTTTGATATTTATATCACTTGTGATATTCTGTTAAATTTTCTGAAATATCACAAGTGATAATAGTGATAATAGTGTTCTCATATGGTTTTCTTGCTGCAAACCTATTTGCATACTCTATTATCAACTTATTTTGGTCATTCATTTCATGAAGAAGGATCTTTGCAGTGTATCTCATTCTCATGTTGTTCATCTTTTTGGAGGAACCTTTGATATCGCAGGTAATATCTCAGATGTGTCGGCTTCTTCTTTTGTTGAATCAGTGGTGGTAATGGATGAACATGTTATATCACAGGTGATATCACGTACTAAACAATGATCCATTTTCAACAAAACCTCTTTTGTTACCTCCATTAATGCACTGTAGTTATCACGAATATTAATTTATAATTATTGACTTTGTCTTCCAGGTATTTGAATATTGGTATTATTACTTAGAACTAGCAGGGTACCCGCGCGTTGCAGCGGCGGGTACCCTGAAATTAAATTTTCCGGTGAATCATGTATTTTAGTTTATCATGTTCTTTTTGAAATTAAATTTAGGGATATCAAGAATTTCGTTTAGCCCGTACTCGTTCGGGCTCGTGCCTGTTCGGGCTTCAACCCGTTTGGCCCGCACCCGTTCGGGCTCAAGCCTATTTGGCCCGTTGCCCAATCGGGCTTGAATATTTGTATAATTTTTTTTATTGTTTGTATTAGTGACATTTAATGCATGGATTCTCTTGTATTGTTCTTTTTTGTTTTTAATGGAATTGTTGCCTAAAAAAAAAAGAAAAAAAAAAAAAAAAAAAAAAAAAAAAGTAGTAGTTGCCACCAAATCTCAGTCAAAAATCCAATTGTCCCACTTGTAATGCCTTATACCCGGCCCAGCACCAAAACTAAACTACCCTAATATTTTGCAATATATACTAAACCTAGTGGTCCCTTCACTGAAAAACGCCGTCACAACAACAACTAAGAATCTCTATCTTCTTTGCAATAAACCAGATGCACCCTTTTCTTCATTAGTCAAATCGAACAAAACAAAATCACACAATACGAATATTGTCATCTCTAAAACTTACAAAAACGTCTAAGGTTTATCAAACTTCTTCAAGATGTTTTCTTGAGTTTTAGAAGTGACCATACTCGTAACAATTCATAAACAAAAATAGTTCTGTTTGGTTATGAAGATTTGTGGAGTTTCATTTCTAACGCAATATCATCACCTCTGAAACTCAAGAACATATAATGATATGGCGAACTATTTTGTAGTAGTTTGCTTATGTCACGATGTTTTCTTGGGTTTCGAGGTTATGATGCTGGTTAATAATATCATCGGCTCAAGAACTATATTTTTGCATTTGTTACAGAACTGAAGTAAATGATGTTGACGAAAAAAGGCTCCGACCTATGGTATTAATCTCGGTCAAAACAGTTTTATTCGAGTATATTACTAAAGGGATTATATGTCTTGATGAACCGGAAAGTGGATGGTTTGTACAATAGGTTTAATAACTTGTATTTTTCACCTAAAGGGGTATTTTAAAAACTACATTAATGGTATTTGTTGATCAATCAATTTATATATTTAGTTGTGCAAAAGTTAATTGTACATATATACATGGGTTTTAATGGAGGGTTGTACATTGTGTTTAAATGGTTGTAATATTGGGTGTAGGGGTGTTTTTAATGCTATTAATGTATAATTCATAGGATTTTTTTGGAGAGAGAGTCTGAATTTCATTTTGTGCTTGTTTTTGTTGTACACAAAGCTTTGCTTGTTGTAATTATGAAAATTCCTTGCTTTAAAGTGTTGTAAACCCTGCATCCTTTTTTGTACATCTTAATTTGTTGGAGAGAGGTTCATTCCTCTATTATAAGTAGTATAGATAATATAGGGTCTCTTACAAAAATAAACACATGAAATGGGAACATGTGATTGCTTCTTAACTTGTGCATCCCTCTCTTAGGCGTTTTGTTGAATACCTTCCATGAAAGTGCATTAACTTATAGATTAGTGCATTAACTTACGATGAGTCATTTGGAGTTCTACAAAAATATTTATACTTGTTTTACGAAAGCATGTTGAGTGATCTAACTTACAGATTAGTGTTATATCACAAGCGATACTGCACCGAGAAAAAAAAAAGAAACGAAAAAAAAGGTTGTCGAAAGTATATGAAAGTGCCCCTCTTTTGAAAGATAATTAAATGCTCGTCATGTTGGTGTAATTTTTTTATGTTGACGGTTTTTGAGATATGTAATATTTAAAAATGAGAGATGAAAGTCGGTTTTAATTAAAAAAAAATAAGGATAGTCTAGATTTACACTTTAGGTCCCTCCATGTGTTTTTTTCCTTAAATCTTGTTCTTTTGATCTAATGATTTGTGTGGTCCAGATTTGTCCCTTGTATACAAAATAAAGTGACTCATTTAAGAAATATGTAAGTATCTAAAAGTTTAACTTAGATATTTAAGAAATATGTAAGTATCTAAAAGTTTAGGCGATAATTTTTTTGGGAAGATAAGTAGTAAAAACACTTATCATAGAAAGTTAAAAAGTCAGTATAAAGGGGGGAAATAAATTGTCAACACTATTCCCTAAGTGGGATTGGACACATTTCAAGAATAAAAGTATTTAATGTAGTAAGATAGCAGTGTACATTATAGTTAGATGCTCAACATGTCCCTATTACCCCACGGGTAACCACCTTGTATTCTGCCTATAAAAGAGAATGTCTTAAAGGAGTAAATGATATCTCTTTCCATTAATGTTATACACACTCAAGAGAACATTTACTCCTGCATAAGAACTAAGTCACTGAATACATTCAGAGTGTTAACATAGTTCTTTCTTAAACACTAACTTTGGTTTGTGTTTAAGTTAAATGAGGACATCACTATATATTGCATTCAACTTAGATTGTTATTCCGCACAAAATCATAGTAAATGTTTTGATTCATTTCTAATACAAATTTTAATGTTGAAAAGTGACTTGTGTAAATCTTTACTATCTGTTTATATTTGTTAAACATGTATACTTTGTTAACCATAGAAGTTGGTTAGTTAACTTTGTTAATCATTGTAACCAAGTAAACGGGAACAACAAATGGATAAGAGCGATTTGATATTCTAAAACTTCTTTTATAAACCACTCAAAAGTTTTAAAATCAAGATCCTACCATATATAGTGAAGTACCGCAACTAGTTCACTAAAGTGAGGTAGTTTTGTTTCTACTGCCCCTAAAACTAGAAGTTGAAGATTTATAAAATAAAAAAAGATAATGCTATATTATCTTGTTGGAATGTAACATTACCTCATCAAATATCTTGAGGATGGTCCATTTGTTTCAAAGGCAACTGGAATCTCAATGGTCAAATGATGAGAAGAGGGTGGTCAATCAAGACCAACTCCTTAAAAGTATGATCATATCATGTCTACCACTTGATGTGATAGAATCGGTCGTTGGATGTCCAACTACCAGACAAGTATGGAATGACTTGATTCTTAACTTTGAAGGTCCTCCGAGGTCAAGGAAAATAGGGTCATGGTATATAATACTTTCAAATCAATTGATGATGAAAATCTCTCTCAGACCTTTACAAGATACAAAGTTCTCATGAATGAACTTAAAAATGGTGGTGTCAATCTCTCAAACCATGAAATAAATGTTGGTTTTGTAAACAGTCTTCCAAAGAAGTGGCTAAACTTTAATCAATGTCTCAAAAACTCCAATCATGTCCAAGATCTTGACCTAGCCACTCTCTATG
Organism: Artemisia annua; assembly: GCA_014162995.1. Taxonomy (NCBI): domain Eukaryota; kingdom Viridiplantae; phylum Streptophyta; class Magnoliopsida; order Asterales; family Asteraceae; genus Artemisia; species Artemisia annua. The sequence continues at coordinate 10,256 of LBNU01010262.1, forward strand.
AACAATTATGAAGAGAGCTTGATATCCAAAATTTATGCCTTTGAAAACAAGAAATCCCTGACCACCTCATCCCTAAATTGTTGATTCTAGTAGTAACACACAACACTTGGTCTTTATGTCCATTTCCTACCAACGTTGGATCGATTTATCTTATTGGATCACCCGAATTCATCATATCATTTATCACTTCAACCAAAGTGGTAATGTGAGGCTGCAAGGAGACGTTAACATAACCAACTCAGCAAGGAAGATACCAAAGCCAAACTCATCACTGCATCTTCTTAATATACACATGCAAAAATAATTTGGTTCTATATATTCTAAAGTTCCATGACTATTGGGCATTTATAAGAGCGTCTCAGAATCTATAACCGACATTGCAAGCCTAAAGTCTGCGATCACCACTTAAATGTCTCATCAAGCAAGATATTTCCATGCTTCAAATCTCAATGAATGAAATTTGAAGTCACGCCATGATGCAAGTACTCAAGCCCATTCACAACTCATATGGCTATCTTATACTTCACTGGCCAATTTATGACAAAACGCCGCTCTCAGATATCATTAAGCATTTTATTGAGGCTACAATTATTCATGAACTTATAGATAAGGTAGATACACAAGAGTGCAGAAACTTGGGCAAGCAACGAAACTACGTTCCAAATTCATACTTGCTTTCCAATTTCAATTTTCGTATTAACTTGGTCTAAAAGATTCTTATTATCATTTGTACTAGGATTCCCCAACACAATCTTCTTAATAGTAACCGTTTTTATTTCTCTAGCTCGTAAATGTGCCCTAAACATCATGCCAATGCCTCCATGCCTGATCATATCTAGTGTTGCCTCTCCATTCTCTTATTCCAAGAAGGCCAGTTCTTCGCGTCTTATTATCGTAGTATACAAGACAATGAGAAAATCTATTTGTTCACCCATATCGCTCTTTTTGGCTAGACAATTTCTTCGAATCATTTCCAACATTATAATTGTTGTGATTCCGAGAATAGCTCTGAATATAACTCCGGCAATATATGTGGGAAAATGTAACTTGTTAAACATAATCATTGTGAGATTGAAAGTGTGAAGTAAAACAAGTGACTATTTGCGCAATAGTTTAGATAGTTACTAACTTCTATAAAAAAACATGTTACAAAACTGGTATAGGCATAGTAAGTACTGGAATTCTTGACAAAAACAGAAAAGACGCGTTCTATTGGTCTTTGTAACACTTAGCTATTAATGACATAAATGTACCAATCAACCATCGTCACCTTCAACAATGACCAGTCTTTTAGTAGAGAGAAAAACGAAGGGAATAACTTGAATGGTTTTATGTTTTTGGTTTTAAAAAACACTCCCACCTTTTCTTAATACAACTGGAAGAATTTCGGATGAGCTTGGGAACTTAACAAACATAAGGACTCTAGATCTTTCGTTCAGCCGGTTTAACGGTGAAATTCATGATCACTGGGGCAAGCTCTGGACTCTTCATTGCCTGTATGAATTTAGTCCCTGGATTATAGTTTTTCGCTTTTTTGCTTTTAGTTATCGCCATTTAAGAGTTAAGCTTGGTCCATTTTTAATTTTTATAGCAACTTAGTTCCTGGATTTACTGGGTGGGGGTCAGGGCCGTCTTATGTCTCTTGCAGGCCTAAAGCGAAGTTATGAAATGAAGCACTTTCTATTATAATTTTTTGTTGTTAATTCAAAAAATATGGGACTTGTCAAGAATTAGTCATATCACAAATCACTAAATTTACACAATGACAAACACAATGTGTATAAAATGATCCAGGAATTTTGGATATCTGAAATTTCTGATAACTGTTTCATATATCCGAAAATTTGGTATTTACATATCTGAATTTTTCAATAACTTATATTTGAGTTGCGAAAGTGAGGAATCATATATCCAATTTTTTAATAGAGGAGTATGTATAAGAACATCAAACATGTAGAAAACGCAACTAACAATTAATAAATACATCACCAACACAGTCGTAATATACAAACGCTCCAACACTTATAAAATAGGTTAAGGTTTAATTTTTAGGAGGGTTTATGAAGGATCTATGGTTGCCACAGTAGGTTTTTGGGAAGTTTGTTTTCTTTCTTTATGTTTTACATGACGATTGTGTTGCATGGAACGGGCCCAATGGGTGTTTGAATAAGTGGTTTGATTCAAAAACATGACTAATCAAATTCTGAAAATTTTTTCAATACAATCCCACTTTGGTACCAGTACTTTATTAGTGGTCTCGAATTTGTTTTGGCTTGATTCATGGTACTGGTCCCATAACGTGTATCGAGAGTAGGTACCGTTTCGGTACGGTTCCGATTTCGTGCCGGAATCCGGGTCCAGATGCTCATTTCTATGTACAATTGATTTATCGGATGTACTATCTAGTTTTACGAGTTTCTTAGTATATTTATTAGAGAGAATCATCCCACTATAGCATCAAACATAGATATAAATGGACATCCAAGTTTACTTGGTTTGTACTCCTCCGTCTTAAAATAATTGTACCTCGACAAAAAATACACTATTAAGAAAAACATAATTATTACTGTTTTTTCTTTTTTAGTGTTTAGCCGAATGATTTTACCTTTAAATAATTAATTAATGTTTTCTTTAAAGTTTTAATATCAATTTCAAGCAAAAGTAATATGGCAAAATCGATAAAAATTTCCTATTTATTTTTAGCAGTTGACAACTAAATGAGAACATCTCAAAATGAAAATGTGGATTATTAATTTGGGACAGAGAGTGTATTATTCAAGTTGGTTTGTATTATTCAAATCCATGCATATGTGTAGCATAGATCAATATTTAATTATAGACGTTAAAAGTGTGATGGAACTTTGCTTTGATTGTATTATTTTGTTTGTTTGTTTTTTTTGTCAAGTAGTTTGTTTTGTTTGTATAATTAATGAGTTTTATTAATTCTATTTTTTCATTGTGAGAGTGTTTTAAGAATAATATTAATTATAGATGTTGAACAGTTAATATCACTGTTGCAAAAATCGGCCTAGGCAGCAGATTAATCGGTGATTAATCGCTAGGCGGGATTAACCGCCAAGATTTTCACTACCGGCCTTATTAATCAGTTTGGTAAAAAAAAATGATCAACATACCAATCGGATAAAAATCAGCCAAATTGGGCATAAATCGGCCAAATCGGACAAAAATCGGATAAATCAGCCAACTCGGTTACAGATAAAAATCGGCCAAATCAGGCATAAATTGGCCAAATCGGTAAAAGAAAATTGGCTAGATAGGCGAAATCGGGCGTATAATTTGAAATTTTTATAATTTATATATAAAAAATCCAATCCGATTAATCCCCATTTAATCGATTAATCGCTAGGCGGTACCCGGCCCCCAGCTACCGCCTAGTGATTTTTGCAACCTTGGTTAATATAGTATCCGTTAGTGCATCAATTAATTGTACACATTGAATAATTATTATTTGTATTAAATTGAATATTTGTCTTTTTTTTTTGAAAAAAGATTTCTAATAGCAAGTGAGTAAGCTTAAAATTTTTAAAACTTCTAAAAATAAAAGTCCTAAATACTTTATATATAACTAGACGAATACCTGCACAAAGCGACGATATATAGCGAAAAATAATTATAATTGCGAACTTGTGTTTTTGGTGTGACCCTTGATGCAATACTTGTGTTTAATTTTGAAAATTGATAGTAGAAACCGAGTGTTTAAAAAGTATTAAAACTTGACATTTAAAAGTAGAGATTCTATTTTGTTAGCGTGTTTATTTTTTGAAATTAATAGTAATGCAACCGTGTTTAATAAAAATAAAAAATTATAATAAAATCATAAACAACTGTGGTGTGATTGGTATTGATAAAGCAAATAGTAAAACTTGCCATTTAAAAAGTAGTGTCATTTAAACTTGTTTTGTAAATGGTATATTAAACACTACATATTACTCAATATTTAAGAAATTTTAAGTTTAAAAATTCATATACATTCATTATAAGTAATAGAGATAGAGATAGATGTAATGCAATAATTGTTTATCAAAAGGTTTAATTAGAAGAACGAAAAAATGTTAGTGATCAACATAACGAAGTCCGACTTAATTCGACCTTTTGACCTATTAAAAAAATATCCATTTTTGACTTGTCATTCAATCGTCCACCCTCCTCGTTTAGTCATCATAAGTCTAGAAAAAGACTCATTTTGGTCATACTCTAACACTATGTTCTCAAGTTAAAAACGTAACTACAAAGCAAGGAACACAAACTCCTCAACAGTCGGAATCTCGCCTATCTTCTTCATTGCCTCTGTACTCGGTTTCTCATCAACACCAATCGCCATGACCGTTTGTTTTCTTGGGGCGGTCCTACCGACACTCATAAAATTCACATTGACATTCTCTTCATCCAATATACTTCCAACACTCCCGATCAGTCCAGGCTGATCAAGTTGCCTACAAAGAATAAGATTTCCTTCCAAGCTTACGTCCACTTTAAAAGAAAACCTACCTTTGTCAAATGTGGGACCCCATCTGTCACTTTGCCTTTAACTTTAATATCTCCAGACTTTTATATTGCAGTGGCAAAACGTTGAATTCTACTGGTTCTTTAGTTACTTGTTCTGATGTTGATTGGGCTGGTTGCCCTACTACGAGATGTTCTACTTCTAGTTAATGTATGTTCTTGGGTGATAATCTGCTATCCTGGTCATCCAAGCGCCAATATACACTCTCTCGATCCAGTGCTAAGGCAGAATACCGAGGGTTGCTAATGTTGTTGCTAAAATAGCTTAGATTCGTAACCTCCTCCTTGAGCTTCATACCCCTCTATTGTCAGCCACACTTGTCAATTGTGACAATGTCAGTGCCATTTACTTGACAACTAATCTGGTTTAGCATCAACAGACTAAACACATTCATATAGATATTCATTTTGTACGAGACATGGTTGCTCGAGGTTAGGTTCATGTGCTTCATGTGCCCTTAAGATATCAGTATGCCGAAATTTTCACCAAGGGTTTACCAACCGCGTTATTCGAAGAATTTCGTGCTAGTTTGGCTGTTTGGTCCCCTACCGCTCCAACTGCGAGGGAGTGTTAGACGTGTATTATGTAAAGCCTATGGGCTTTGTATTTAGTTAATCAACAAAAAGGTGTTAACTGGTGGGAACACCCTGACCTCGGGTGCCTTTTGGCACCAACAGTTGTCCACCCCACAAGAAATAGCTTCGGGAACTCTCCTAACCAAGTGGGGGCACTAACTGGAGTGAGCACGAGCCGAGACTCGAACCCGTGCCATTTTATTTTGATATTTATAATTTCGTTCATATATATTTAAAAGGGAATTTATTAAATTATAAGTTATTAAACAACATGAAATCTGATAATTTTACTTAAATTTATATGTAAATTTTAAAAATTAATGTTTATTAATTACCCAAGTTTATTTTAATTTTACAAAATCGATACATGTATTTTTATACATATTTTTTGCTACATGAAATTTGGATGAGTTTGATCAAATAGTTTTAATTTTGACATTTTATTGGCTAATAAAATAATTTCACTTGTCAAAATTGAACACTCTGATCATTAATCCAATTTCAATTACATCAACATTATTTTTTTCGCTTTTTACTCGTATTAAAATCCGATGGCTAAACAAGAGCTCCATTTAAACCATTTGCTCACACTTTGCATATTGCTTTAAAATATTAACTTTGAACAACTTAATAATTCTTCATGATAGGCCAAGATGCAGTTGGCCTTGATTACATTTGAATGCCTTTATTAACGTGGGATCAAGTGGCGTGATCTATCGGCATTTAATGAGATTGTTGAATGGTCATGGAACAACTACTACCGAGCAAGCATAACTAAAAGATGCAAGCTCTAAATTAGAGGTATGGATCAAAGTGTTGTCTTAATGAAAGACATCCCATAAAATTGTCTTCGACAGGATTAGACAAGCATGTATAAATAGAGAGAAAAAATATGATTCTTAAAACGTTGCATGTTGTAATTCAACATGCACCGGAATCTTGTAAGCCGCAATGCTAGTTAAGGCTAATTAAGCTTATACGAGTGAACTATATGCTATTTGATTTCATGATACTATATGAAGATACGATTATCCAGTAACAATATATGTTAAGTGCAGCAAAAATAAACATAAACAGATATATTTTCGAGTTTTTAACTAGCATATACCTTTTCTACAGAAAAGTCATTTCCATCGATATCATATCTCTCAATCATTTTGTGGTGTAACGGGCATTGACACTCAAATACGTGATAAAACTTTAGGATCTTATCATTCAGCAGTAAGAGGATATAGATGATATTCTTGATGACTGATAGGAGCTCAAAATGCTAACTAGCATAATATATATTTAGGGCTAATGGTCTAAAAATGCATTCAACTTGCCACTTTTTTACTATTGTAAACACTCAACTTTTTATTTTCTTATTGAACTTAAAAAATCCTTTAATCTTCCTATTGTAGGCATCGTCACATGATGAGTTTTACGTGGCTCAAATTAACCATGTAATGATCTGTTAAATGACGGCAATTTAGTCATTTACCCCTTCATCCCCTTTATCTTCATTTATCTCTTAAAATCTGCATAAACCATCTCTTGAAGATCTTCTTCAGTTCATAAAGTATGGAATACTGATTAGTGTGTGGTATGGCTGAGTCATGTCATGCTGCTTGGAATGATTTTATGGAACCCCAAAGTCTGCTGTGTAGACTGCTTGGATGATGGTTGAGGGAATACCTTAGCTATTGCATCTGAATATGTCAATATGAATATCTGATGTAATTTCTTTGAAGATTAATATGTATCACCCATTACCAAAAAAAGCCGAACCATCATCCCATCACCAGCAGCAACCACCTCCTACCACTGCCACCCATACTACCTCCCCAAACAGCTAAGAATATTGGTTGAAGATGAACATGGGTTGGGTTTGTTTTATTGGTTGAAGACAAAGATGGGTTGAAGATGAAGAGAGATCGAAGATGAAGAGGGGTAAAATGACGGAAATGCCCTCACATTATAGACACATATCAGGATTCAGGCTTATGTTAACTAAATCGTGTCAGGTCATCTAATCATCATGTTAATGATACACACAATACGAATAATTAACAAGTTTCTGACTTTAATAGAAAAAATAAAAGTTGAATGCTTACAAAGTGGCAAGTTAGATGCTTTTTTAGACTATTAGCCCTATGTATTATCAAAAAATCGAAATGAAACTGTAACTTAATCTGTCAGGTTTCTCTCAAATTTATCACAAGGTTTGAGTAAACAAACGAAAAAATGTTAGTGATCAAAGCAACCAATTCTGACTTGGTTCGACCTTTTGACCTAATAAAAAGAATCCGTTTTGAATTGTTATTCAATCATCCGCCCTTCTCATTATGTGCCTTAGGTCTACAAAATGGCTCATTTTGCCAAAACTCTAAATAACTAAACAATTCCTATTTGCCCTTTTGATCTGCTCTTGCAGCAAGAATTTTAACATAATTCTAGACTACAAAGCAAGGAACACAAACTCCTCAACAGCCGGAATCTCGCCTATCTTCTTCAATGCCTCTGTACTTGGTTTCTCATCAACACCAATCGCCATGACCGCTTGTTTTCTTGGGGCAGTCCTGCCGACACTCATAAAATTCACATTGACGTTCTCTTCACCCAATATACTTCCAACACTCCCAATCAGTCCAGGCTGATCAAGTTGCCTACAAAGAATAAGATTTCCTTCCAAACTCACGTCCACTTCAAAAGAACCTACCTTTGTCAAATGTGGGACCCCGTCTTTCACCTTGCCCTCAACTTTAATATCTCCAGACTCTGAAATTGCACTGGCAAAACGTGATTCGACATTAGCAATCTGGACTTGAATGATTTCGAGTGGCTTCTCAGGTGACCCGTCTAAAATGATCCGTTCTTCACTGATACGGATACCTCTTTGTTTGGCTGTGAAATCTGCGTTTACTAAGTTAACGAAAACACTAGATATAGGCTCGATAAGACCTTTGGTAACCATAGCTCGAAGTAGTCGAGTGTCAAGATCATCAGGTGCTCTGGCAGAAGCATATGTTACTTTTACTTTTTTAACACCACTTCCTCCTGCCACTAGTTGAACAGCTAACCTACCAAGTTTTTCAGCAAGCGTAACATAAGGTTTCAGTTCTATAAGTACCTGCAGCAAACGCCGTCCATACAAAAATTGTGAGATGTCCTTTTTTGACAAATTATAGAATATTAGTTGAAACGCCCAAACTTTGTACACAGATTATATGCACAAGATTTAACTATTCCACATCAAAGATTATAGCATTATGCCGCAAAGTAGTACCTCAGCAGGAACCATTGGAGCATTTACTGCAGTAGCAGCAAGCTCACCCTTCAAGGCGCCAACAACAGCTTCAGCAATTTCGATTGCAACTCCTTCCTGCACAAATGTTTAATTATGACATGCTAACGATGCAAAATTTAAATGCAAGCACAACACTTGGAAGTTATTCACAAACCTGAGCTTCCATGGTACTAGCACCGAGATGAGGTGTAACAGTGACATTTTCATGATTAACCAATATGTTATCTTTAGGTGGTGGTTCTATGGTGAAAACATCAAGTGCAGCCTGCAAGGACAGTCCAGTTTAATGGATATATATGAACAGAAGTAAAGGAGGAATTTCAACCCATTTACTTATAAAACTCAGTTTGGGTACGGTTTTATCTCAAACGGGTCAAATTCAAATGCCTAGAATAAGAGCTGCGGGTCGAACAGGTCAAAATTAACACATTTACTTTTGTAAAATTAAGAAAATTGACAATAAGTGTTGGTAGCCCAAGCGGGCCTGTTTACCAGTTTCAACCAGGACCCGTTTCACCCCATTACCAAACCCCCCCAAACTACCCATATTGACCCGTTACCCAAACTACCAACATTGCTACCCCTAATATCAATAATCTGATAAAACAGAAAGGCAGAAGTACCTGTGCTACAATGCCAGCATCCAATGCTCTGACCAATGCATCTTCGTCTATCACTCCACCACGAGCAACATTAATTATTCTAACTCCTTTCTTCATCTTTGCAAAGTTTTCGTCATTCAAAATCTTTGATGTAGAAGGAGTGAGAGGCATGTGAAGTGAGATGAAGTCGGCTGTTGCAATGGCTTCATCAAAGCTCACTAACTCCACTCCAATTGCATGAGCACGATCTGCTGGTGCATAAGGGTCGTGTGCTATTATATGCATACCAAGCCCTTTGGCACGTCTAGCAACTTCTGTCCCGACCTTCCCAAAACCCATCACTGCAAGAGTCTTGCCAACAAGTGACACACCCACGTATTTGTTTCTCAGCCACTTCCCTGCAGTTGTTACCTTTTCATGGATTAACGTAATGAATTCCCAAAGAATACTAAGAAGATACAATCATCTGGCATGAAAATAAAGATATACACACAATCAATCACCTAAGTACTATGACAAACAAAGATACTCATGCAAATCAACAACTAACATTGAATAGTACTTTAGTAGTGTATAACTCGACATGCAAACTGATAATGAGAATGATTTTGAGGCCTAAAAATATGACTTAAGGGGTGTTTGTTTGAGCTTATATTGCCTGCGTATGGCTTATTTGGTTTTAGGCTTATGTTTCATAAGCTCACCCTGTGTGGCTTATTCTGAAACTTTTTGACTTATAAGCTTATATAAGCCGAAAATTTTCAAAATAAACCACTAAAAATGAGCTTGTGAAACATAAGCCCAAAACCAAATAAGCCATAAGCCGGCTATATAAGCCCAAACAAACACCCCTTTACTTTATGCCTAAACCTGCGTGTCAGTGTTTTATTAGTTTGTAAAGAGGTGAGTCCCGCAACTGCAACCCGTAGGTACATCTTTAGACTTCCCAATCATTTATCAGTTCACGACCCAAGAACACAACTAATTTAAAAGTACTAACACGAAAACGTTATCCGTATAATGAACTAACAAAACAAACAAACGCGAACCAGCTTTAATACTCGCATCGGCCTGCGCCACATTCCGCGCCATCGCCGTCAAAAGCGCAATCCCATGCTCGGCAGCCGCAACCGTATTCGCAGTCGGCGCGTTCACCACCAAACACCCGTGCTCAGTCGCCGCGCTTAAGTCGACATTATCAATACCAACACCAGCTCTCCCCACAACTTTCAACCGCCCACCCGAACTCTCGAAAACCTCACGGCTCACGTTAGTCCCACTCCGTACAATCAACGCGTCACATAGCGATATCTTCGTGTTCAGCTCTTCATCACTCATCTCATACGAACAGTCCACGTTGGCGAACTGTTTTAAAAGCTCTATACCGGCTTCTCCGAGCTTTTCGGCTACGAGGATTGTGGGTTTTGAGGTGAGGGAGGCGCGTGGGGTGAAGTACGGTGGCGCGTGGCGGTGCTTGCGGTGGCGCGTGAGCGGGAGTGGGTGGCGCGTGAGGGGTGTGAGGAGGGGTGAGATGGATGCCGCCATTGTTGGGAAGTTGTTGTGTGTGTGTTTTGATAACGTGCGCGGTGCGCCAGTGGAAGGGGAAAGGTGATAGGTTATTGTTATAGTGGCATTTTTGTAAATAAATTGATGTTTGTGGGTGATTTATTAAAGAGGTGTTATCATAAACTTTTTCTTACACTTGAACTTAAACTTTTTTTTACGCTTGAAAAAGCACTCAAGTTTCATAAATGCTTCATTATTGTGGCATCAGAAATAAGCAGGGTTCAAAATAGCGCGCTATAGCGCCGCTATAGCGGCGCCATAGCGTGAGGCGTGGCCTTCACGTTACGAAACAGGTCAAGGCGTCATCTCTAAGCGTAGCGTGCAACAAAGCGTGATAAGGCGTGATAAAGCGTGCTATAGCCGCAAGGCGTGGCGCCATTTTTTGAAGCTTTTAAGATTTTTTTTTTTTTTTAATTTTTTTTAAAGAGATTTATTGGACTTGAGCTTGTTTACAAGTATTTATTCGGGCTTAGTAAATCCACAACTGAGTTTTAAGCGTATTAGCTAACTAATATTGACAACTCTATAAATATTTTTTGCCGCTTTGAATCACGCCTTAAAAACGCTATGACGCAACGCCTCACGCTAAAGCTTGAGGCTTAGCTATGCCGCTACGCCGCGCTTCACGTTATTTATAACCTTGGAAATAAGTGAGATCTTCAGTCATAGAAATGCAAATTTCTCTTTATTAATTGTGTTAAAAACTCTACCCAAACTCGCACAAATATAACACGTATAACATGTTTTTACACATGTAAGATGTTTAATTAAACATATCAAGCGGGTTGGTTGGTTAATGGGTTAAGGGTTAGTTAGTTTAGGTCCGAAAGTTGTAAACTAATCAGAAAATATTTATGAAAGTATGCATAACTATATATAAATTTCAGTAAGATACAAGACACAAATTCAAGTAATTATTACGCGTTAGAACTCTCGCTCATCATTTTCATATTTCAACATATGTTTTAACTTTGATTGATACAATAAATATAAGGATGGTCACATGTATACTAGTTAGCAATAAATCAAGCATATAGAACTAATAAACAAATGGATATTACGATAAACATATAAATTATCCAAACGAGACATCCAATAAACGGAAATCAAATCATATTCATACAAAGGTTCATTCAACTAGGCAAACGCTAAAGGTGCATAGCCTATAATCTCAGTATATACTATACAAAAGAAATAATGAAATAAGCAAAACATGTTCATGATGAAGATTTAAGCAAATTGAAGTAAACAAGTGTGTATATTCTTTTATCCTTTCTTCCTTAATGGTTGCAGCTTCAAAAACAATTGAGAACATCTCTGGAAACCCTACGAAACGAATGGGAAAAAGATGCATCCCTAAATTCGATTTATGAGTTTGTTTATATAAGCTTTTTAAAAGCAGACATGGATATGGTGTATGTCACTAAATGTGCATACGCTGTGTATGCCCTTAAGTGAAAATCCACATGTGTAATTAAAACTCAATACGGCGTATGTCTATTGATATGCGTACGCCGTATATGTTGACTTTGACTTTATGCATTATGTGTGCACGCCCTATGTACCTAAATATACATATGCCGTATCTAACTTGTGACGTCACATTCTTCCATTTCTTCTCTAACACGTTTTTGTGTCTTTTTGCTTCGTTGTTCTCCAGCATTATATGCAAATAAAAAGTAAAACAGTATCATATCTAAGCTAAATGCAATATAAGAGAGCAATAATTAAGGGATATTGACATGTAAAACATGCAATTATTTGATGATATAAAAAATACATTGATGATTTCATACATATGATAGAGTGTGTAAAATTGTCAAAGGGCATTTTAGTCGGTTCATATTTTTCAGGAATAGAATTAACAACATGTCACTCAAGAGAGTTACATCATAAATAAGTGACATCTTCAATCATTGAAATGCAAATTTCTTTTTATTAATCTTGTTAAAAAACACTCAATCCAAACCCACATATATAACACGTATAACCCGTTTTTTGACGCGTGGAACATGTTTAGCTAAACATATCAAGCGGGTTGGTTGGTTAATGGGTTAAGGGTTAGTTAGGTGTTATTTGTTTATTAAGAAACTCTGAATCTGGATCGGATTCGCACATTTGAATTTGTTCTAAAGCGTAAATGTTTGAATCTGAATCAAATGATATTGTTTGTTTTCTACTTTTTAAATGTCTTAATGATATAAGTACTAATCAGTTTATTCCTTCAAAATATAAAATGTGTTTAAACATTAAATGGAGCATTTGAGTCAAAACTTAAGATAGACTAGCAACACGGAAATAAAATGTCTTAAACAAAATATTCAAGAACTTTATGTTGAAAAAAAATTGAACTTACTTTATGTCACAATTTAATCTCGAAATTTAGTCTTATGTTGCTGAATTTTGTACTTCCATGTGGTTGAAAATTTACATTAATTTACAAAGGGGAAATTATTAAAAAAAAGTATTATACTTGCCACCCTTTCATCTTCTGGGTAGCGAACTATTTTTTTTCATTTTCAGGGTAATAAACTCGTCTTTTTTTCATCTTCAGGGTACTATGTGACTTGTTAACCGGAAGACACCCACCACCACTACCCAGAAGATGAATTTGTGGCAAGTATAATACTTTTTTTTATCTTTCATAATTTGCCCTACATCACGACCCACTCGACCACGCCACCCTGCCGTCCGGACCTCAACGCCACACCCTTCGTCCTTCCTCTCCTCTTCCTCCTTCTCTTCACATAACCATAATTAACAAAAATAATAATAATAATAAAACTAAACAAACAATCATCTCCACCATTCGCGCTGTATTTCTACGCAAACCCACCCACCATCAACACAGCCGCGTCATTTCTACCTGAACCACCATCACCATCACATACAGCCGCTGTCTTATTTCATAACTGAAACCACCACCACTGGCCACATACAGCACATTGCTATACTTTCCATCATGTGAATGAACACTAATCAAATGTATTCCAAACATAACCGAACATCCACTTTCATCAAACACTTAATTAACCGAAACATCCCACATTTCCACATACATACCGAATCAGTTCTCTCGCACACAACATCATACACCTACCAGACCCCAAAACCTGTTTGGCCTACTTTGAAATCACCCCTCGTTTTGCACGACAAAACTACCACAACACACAATGATACCAACATTATTTACTTACATTTTTATTATTTTTATTCGTTATTAAGACTCATACTCTCGAAGTACACGATTCCATCCTACTTGG
>LBNU01010262.1:24411-47137 GCA_014162995.1 Artemisia annua
GCTGTTTCGTGGTGGGTTTTGGCTGTGGTTGAGTTACGATGGTGATAAGAGATGTTTAATCAGCCCGTGAAGAGTACCACGAGTAAGGAAATACTATGTAAGATCAGTAATGGTGTTAGTGTGTTCGTGTTTGGTGGCAGTGGTGTTCCGGTGACCTAAACACTTGGGATATATAAACTAAGGATTTACCGGTAGGACAAATTATAAAAAAAAGTATTATACTTGCCACAAATTCATCTTCTGGGTAGTGGTGTAACTTGCTACCGGTTGAGCAAGTCACATAGTACCCTGAAGATGAAAAAAAGACGAGTTTATTACCCTGAAAATGAAAAAAAATAGTTCGCTACCCAGAAGATGAAAGGGTGGCAAGTATAATACTTTTTTTAATAATTTCCCCAATTTACAAACTGCCACTATCAGTTTACTTTACAATGATAAGATTGCGAAAAAAAATATTTTATAGTATTCTAAGTAGTTAATGTTGTCAATTCACAATTAAAATATTATTGCATGAAAAATTTAAGCTTGTGTTCAAAGTACATGTGCCACACTCTAATTTCACAAACTAGTTGTATACTACTATTCTAGAAAAATTCTCAAGTGTTTGAGCATCACCGTCAATATTATCATGAACAGTATTTGTTAAAAAGAATTGAGGTAATTAGGTAATTCTCATAAACGTACTATCAATATTAAAAGAAAAATCGAGAAAAAATGCCGTACAAAATGAAAAAAGAGAACCATAAAGAAAACTAAAGAAGAAGAAGAAGAAGAAGAAGAAGAAGTTAAAAGGCATTAAGACACCCCTCCACATCTAGTTGGATAAGTGGTTTTAACCTCTGATCGCATCTGAACAAGAAAAAAAAACACTCTTATTAGGTCAAATGTCTGAGCGCGTCTGAATGAGTCATATTAAGAGACTATTAAAACGCTCTTTTTGAAAAACAAACACCACCTTAGTTTAGGTCCAAAATTCTAAACTAATAAGAAAAGATTTAGAAAAGTATGCATAACTATATACTGGTCGAGTACTCGCGCGTTGCGACGGCGAGTACCGGTGTAGTTTTATTTTCAGACGAAAATCTTTTTTAAAGTATTGTTTTTTTCAATTGCATAGTTTTCTGTTGCATAATCAGTTGAGATTGAATTAATGGTGGGTAAAGTATTTAGAAAGAGAATGCACAACAGAAAAGTAGCGTTAGATAAAGTATCTAGAGAGAGAATGTACTACGTTGGATTATTTAAGTTTTTTGCTCATAAGGTTAGAAGTCAAAGTTGGTCGAGACTCTTGGTAGTAATCATTAAGCGACAGTTTGTAGTTTTTTTTAGTTTGGTCTTTACATTGTGCTCTCGAGTTAAAGTTAAGGAAGAAAAAGAAAGAAAATAAAAATGAAACATAAGAACTTGTATTCTTGAGTAGCACTTAAGGGGAAAAAAAGAAAATGAAATGGAATGAAAGTTAGTTTGATTTTGTTTATTATTAAAGTAAAGTGTTTTCTCTCAATTTTGGGAGGAAGGTGTTTACTTTACATTTCTTTAATAACAAAACTCAAGAATACACTGTTAGTGTTCTTTTTTATATGTTACTTTTGTTTCCTTTGGATCCTAGTCTCTTTTAATTATCTTGTTTAATTGTATTGGGATGCCTTGTATTGTATTTTATTTTTTTCGGGTTCTTAATATCATGTTGTCTTTCTAATAATAATAATAATAATAATAATAATAATAATAATAATAATAATAATAAAGTAGCGTTAAAGAATATAGCAAAAAAAAATAAAATAAATAATAATAATAATAATAATAATAATAATAATAATTTCTGAAAGATTGCGCGAAGAAAAAAAAAGTAGCGTTAAAATTAGAGGTTTTTTGTTTCAAAAAAATTAGCTTAAATAATTTTAGTCGTACTCCGGTGTTCACCTTAACGATCCATTTGCTACATCTTTTATTCAATAGTCATATATCTAGAGAGTAACTTGGTCATGATCTAATCAATTATAAGAAAAGCTAGTTAGTTTGTAGCAAGGTTGAAAGCTATTTGTTTGTATTTGCTTTTTCTTTGTTCAATTTCTTGGCTAGTCAATATCTTGTTGAACAATGCATCAAAGACAATGTACTCACTACTCATTTACAAAGAATGAACGAATGACCTATCCTTTTTAAGTTCAAAATTTTAAATTTAGAAATATTATTTTTTAAATTTTCCACTCATTTACTTCAATACCAAATCAAAACTAGAAACTAAAATAAACATTAATCACCATTAAACATCTTCTTCAAGCATAACTCTTGAAGATATATATAATCATTTTCCTTCAAACAACCAAAGACTCATAATTAACCTCAACAGGGACGGAGCCAGGAATAAATATTACCGGGTGCACAATTTTTTTTTTTTTTTTTTTTTTAACTGTAGTATAATAGAGTTTAAGATGCTAACCAAATAAGAATAACAACACATTTCGATGGACCGGGGTCATTTAAGGTACATTTGGGAAAAATCGATGTTTTTTCTTAAAATTAACACTACGTCGAAAAAATTCATAGGTGTCCCGGGCACCCACGGGACCCCGCCTGGCTCCGTCCCTGAACCTCAAAGTTCACTTTCGCCCTCAAACTTTAGCAAAACAAACAATTTCCTCCTTAAAATATCATGTCTACGTATAAAACAAAGCACCCTAGCGGCAATGGTGCATAATATTTGACAATTGTTTTTCCATCGATATTTTTTTGTGTTTGTTATTTGTATCTTTGCTTGTAGTTTAGCAATAATAGTAGTTGTGTGTGCCCTCTTGGCTTGAGAAAAACCATTATACTCATGGTTAAACCAAATATCAATGCATATGACTTGACTATTTAATAGTCATATTTCAAGTGAATCAAGTGCTAAATATAGATTTTGATTCATTTTTTCTATATATCTTGTTATTAATTACTTTTACTTTTGTTGGAACTCCATTTTCTGTTCAATATTACAACACCAACAAATTTTAGAACCAAATAACTTTCATCAAATCAACAATTTTATCCACCACCTCAAATAGTACCATTAAAACATCTTTAATAGTCGGTCTTTCGAATAAAGATTGCAATAATCTACAACCATTGTGATCTTTAGCAAGATTATATATCTTACCTCTCAAGTGTCTCAAAGACCATGGTCTTATAACATGGTTTTGAATTTGACCTTTAGTCAAGCCAACCTTACAAAATTCTTAGTATCAAAACAACCATTCATTTTCTTAAAATCACACAACCTTTGAAACAACAGTTTTTTATCAGCATTTTCACTAATGTTTGACAGCAGCAACCTGGTATTATCATAACCAAACTCTCCTAAAAAGTTCCTAAACTTAAAATTAGACCTTGACTCAAAGTCAAAGTCAAACTCGCTACGACCAGACCCCCTAAAACTTTCTATATTTCTTATTCCCCCCCCCCCCCAAATGGTATCTAAAACTATCGCCAAAATCACTAGAAGACCCAACATGACCCACTGAAGAAATAGTTAATATTGGTTTAAATAAGTTTGCTACTGAATTGACTAATATGAGTATGAAATACAAATTGATGTTAGTAAGGAGAACTATGAGTAAAGAAACACAGATTACGACCGAAACTAATAAGGGTACACCGAATGAAGAACAAGTTGATTTTGTGAAACAACCTCAAACTAATATTGAGCAGATTACTATTGATGCTTGTAAGAGTTTTGAGAATGTCATGCATGATGCAAGCTCATAATATGATTCGGGTATGAATATTATTCTTGGAGCCGCTTCCAAGAGTGACAAAGAAGCGGTTTTACAATCTAACGTAGTGGTTAATAAAGGAGAACACGTGGATACGAACATGGTAAAGGAGTCGACCAATATTGCTAATGCGGATAAAGAGCTCTCATTTGCTAATGTGGGTAAGCAGCCTGTGACCACGCCTTCTTATGAAATCTCATTAAGTTATGCTAATAAGTTAAGCCCTACATCTATGACTAAGTCAAATTTTCAGAAAATAGAAGATAATGTTCCTAATGATGCAGATTATGATGTTGGGTTACTTATTGATTTTGTTCATGAGGTGAATGAGAGATTGAAGAATCGCTATACGAGTATTTCATTGGTAAAAGAGTTGATTTTCCTGTTGTCGAATGGTTTTTGCGCAATAATTGGGAGAAGTGTGATAGAGTGAAAGTAACAATGAATGGGCATGGTTTTTTCTTTTTTAAGTTCTCATCTATTCAGGGTGCGGACTTTTTTCATCGAGATGGTCCATGGATGATTCGTGGAATTCCAAATTTTCTTAATAAATGGCCACCCGAGGTAAGCATTTTGAAATAAGATTTGTCTTGTGTCCCAATTTGGGTTAAGTTCTATTATGTACCATTGGTTGCATATACATCGGATTGGTTGAGCTTGATCGCTTAAAAGATTGGTACTCGTATGATTCTAGACTCGTATACGAATAACATGATTCATGGGGGAGGAGCAGCTATGCAAGAGCCTTGACTGAAATTAATGTGTCTAAAGAGTTTCGTGATAATCTGATTTTGATTGTTCCAAAGCAAAATGGAAGTGGATATACGAAAAAGTCTATTCGTTTTGATTACAAGTGGGAAACTCCTCGCTGTGGTACTTGCTTGTTAGATGGTCATTCTCTAAATGATTGTCTCAATGTTGCTACTAAACGTGTGGTGAATGGGATAGATAAAGGCAGGGGTCAGAGTTCAGGTGTATCAAAGAAGGTTTAAAATTCTAATGATTAGTTTTTGGTAGTGAAACGGAAATGAGCTAATCCAAAGAAGTTTAATGGTGCTCCAATGAAAAAGGTTGAGTATATGCCTGTTGCACCAAAGAATACCAAGGCTTCTAATTCAAAAGATAACACAAAGGAGGTTTCTACATCTCGACAACTGAAAATGGATGTTAAAGTGGTTAGTACTTAGTACTTCTAATGTATTTGGAGTTCTAAGTGAATATGATGTGGCTTCTAATGCCAATGTAGAACCTAGTGGTAATGTCCCTACACCTTTGGTTGGTAGGGCATCGGATAGTCCAAGTATTACACCTTTGGTTGCAAGGATTAATGAACTAGAAAGTCATATGCTTGATGGGAAGATTGTGCTAGTGGATGATAATGGGAAGCCGCTAAAACCTTGTAAATCAATGCTTCCTAGTGCTAAAAAGGTTGTTGATCCAGATAATATAGATAGTGATGATGAATTGCTCGAGGTCCATGATGAAACCGCTACTTATATGGCATATACGAGTTCCAAGGTTAGTGATATCTCTAAAAGTGGCAGTGGAGTGGATAGGGAGAGTTTATACGAGCAATGGAAGGAGGTGACCTACGATGAAAACCTGTATGATGATGATGATTTTTATGATTGTGGTTTCACTGAAGCCCAAATGGAGTTTGCTAACGCTTTTGATATTAGTATTCGTGGTCAAATTAGATAGAGTTTTTATTAGGTCTCATAAGTTTGGCATGTCATTCTTATTCTAGATTAGGTATTAAGCACAGTAGGAGCGTTTGTTTCCTTTTTGGTGAGATTAACCCACATCTATTGTACTTATTTGTTTTTTGGTGTATAAAATTTACCAGTGGTATTGCATAACTTTACCCAAAAAAAACGTCAATCTTTTCTCTCCTGTTAAAAGGGTATCAAAAAGTGTCGTCAGAAACAAAAGATGAAAGACCATCGAGCGGTGGTGGCTATTTCGGCATATGGCGTTGGTTAAAGTAGCGGTAGCATGTGATGGTTAATGGAGAGAGAAGGTGAAAAATGAAATCATAGTAGTGAGGTTATGTTTTGTTTGGTGTGTAGGGAGGGGGATTTATATCCCTTAGGTTTGTTGTGTTACAAGTTAATGGATTGTTACAAATTAATTAATGGGCTATTACAAGATATTTTTTTTTAAATGAGCTGTTACAAGATATTTAATCTTTAGGAATGGGCAGTTACAAGATTTATAGCAAAAGACAAATATTTCCATAACAAGCAAGTGAGACTGTCTACACTATAGTGGATTTTGACTTTTCCCTAAATAAACGAGCTATATTAAATGAGTTAGGCGATTTGACCTGTTTTAAACCCATGTCCGTTTATCTCTAACCCGAACCTCTCAAACCTTTTAATTTCGTGTTGGTTTCGGGTCGTGTCGAGAGTTTCAAAGTCTACTAAAGTTGATATGAACAAGATATGTCGAGGACGGGTGAGTTCAACAAAGATCACAAAAAAATCAAATATAAAATAGAGCAATATTAGTCACTCATTTTCAATCCAAATTTCAAAACCCATTTTTTATTCTTTTGTTAAAATAAAATTTTTTGGAAACGGTAAACCGTTAAAGGAAAAAAAAATAAACCATCATGACTTTTCTTTCAATAGACGGGTATTTTGATATACTTTCGATAAAAAAAATATTTTTATGACTATCGAATATTACACGATACAAAATCACATGTGATTTTTGATGTGAGTTTTAAAGTTCATATCACAAATCACGGTTGATTTCATAAAATCACATGTGATTTCGGAAAATCACATGTGATTTTTAATACTGCAAATTACATTTGATCTTTCTAGGCGTAAATTTCGAGAGTTACAAAAAAACTCAAAAATAAAGTTTGTCTAAAATATATAGAAATGTCACTTTAATAAACAATAATTTTATGCTCGGCGTGATCGTGTGATTAGTTTTACTTAATGATCAACAGTTTATGAGATATTTAATATTAAAAAGATGATGTAAGTGAGTTTTTAAATTTTGACAAAAAAATAAATGGTTATGATTTGTCTCATTTGATATTTTTATTTATTTATTTATTTGATATTTGTTAAACCAAACTCATGTCGAGGATAGCTCATAATTAAAATATATAGAGTTGATGATCTGTTGGTGACACATTCCTTAATTAACCTATTATACATTAGCCAATAGGTTAAGCTAACAAATAATGCAAATAGGGTTAACTAAGATAAAAGTTGGTTGTATGACAAAATGTGGAGCTTTCAAAAAAAAAAAAAAAAAAAAAGCTCAACTAGCAAACACCGTTGCTTTCAAAGGAGAGGTCCAGACGCAAACTAAATATTGATTCTTTTGTTTTTACTCATTTTATATGATAACTAAAGTTAAATAAATCTAATGAGTAGCAGAGTAGGTGGGATACCAAACATAATCAAAGTTGATTTACTAATGCTTCCTCAACCAAGAGTCATGTATATTAAGAAAACTGTATTTTTTTTTCTTTTCTTTTCAATTTAAACTTATTTAATACAATAATCACGTGTGAAATCAAATATTTTTCATCAAAAAAGCATATAAACTCTAACACACGTAAATGAAAATTTTGTACAACAATCACTTTGGTCACTCAATTTAATTTTTCACAAAAGTACATTAATGTTTGCATATATATGACGGGAATGGATCTAGTAAGAAGAAAAAATAAAATGAGAAGAGTGAGAAAAGTTTCCAACCACACAATTCAAATAAGAGGGAGAAATTTAAGGGGAGATGCATCTATTTTTGTAGGTGCATCTCAAATGTGTGGTTGTGGTTTCTTCTCATCCTTCTCATTTTAGTTTTTCTTCTCATTTGATCCTAACTCTATATATGACAAATAAAGTTTTATGATATATATAATATAACGGAAGAGCGTGTGTTTGTATCATGTTCGATAGCCGTAGATATTTGGAAACAAGTTCTAAAGCGGTGGAGAGTAGATAATGAGTCGATGCAAAATCTTCTTGAAGTCATCAATCTAGCTGATCGTGCTCCTATCCAGGGAAAGCATTTAAAATTTTTCGATTTGGTGGTCCAAACAACAATTTGATCCGTTTGGAGATGGTAGTGATATGTACACGGGCTCATTTACTTCATACACAGAAATTTCATATGAAAAGACCATTGTACCCTTAATATTTTTTACCCAATTTCTTCGACCATAATTGTACCCCTTTTACAGTTCCACCGGACTCCAATTTTAGGTTTACATCCACCAGTGCCCCTCTCGACTCTCGGCTACATCCGTTTCTACATCTCAAGATTTACAAATTTCATTTGCAGCATGATTGACGAGTGTTGAAACTCTCAGTTGACCGACCACCCAACCATCTACACACTCATCGGTGAACTTTCGGTGCTAACATCCTTCCTATCACCAATTCGAATTTCTTGTTCTAATCATAATATAAACAACCAAACCAGTGATGTTTACTTTTGGCAAGTTATGTGTGACAACGCCAGTAAGATTTTGTTATTGTTTCCTTTCGGCTGCTTAATAGTTTCCACAAAATCATAGGTATCAAAACGGTCCGCATATTTCGGTAATTTAATGGTCGGTGACTGATATGAGCTTTGTAGGCAATGAAAGGCACCATCAATGAAAGAGTGATAATGAGTTCTTTAAATTTTAATTTAACAAGATGGGTTCAATTCTGGTAAAGTGGTATTAAATAAGATTGAGGGCATCATGGTCAATTCACATTAATGTTCTGCGTACAAAGTAAAAAGTTCTGTGTAAGTATCATTACCCTAGGGAGATATAGAGACATCATAGTTTTCTCAATAAAAAGGCTAAGTAAAGATCTTCTTCTCAACGAGATTAAACTCTCGTCATTTAATTGGATTTTTAGTAGATGTAAACAATTTTCTACCCTTGTAACCTCTATCCCCTCCCATGTAATTCCTACTAGCTACTCATTAGTTTTTAATAAATCCGATGTTAAAAAAAAAAATAAAAAAAAGAAAGAAAGAAAAAGAAAAGAAAAAAAAATAGATATATAATATATTGATATATAGATGTTATATGTACTACTATGATTTCCTCATTATATATATACGAGTAGTTAAAGTATAAGAGATCGAGTGTTACCATAAAATAAAATAAAATAAAATAAAAAACCCTTTGTTGCAAGATGTTATCACAACTAGACGTTAGAAAGATAGAGATGAGATCAATATAGAACTCATATTTGTCATAGAACCAATCAACCAATCATAGCCATCCATTTTTATTTTTCACATTTTTTTTAAAACAAAATATCTTGCAAACGGTAAATCTTTAAGCTACAAAAAAATACCATCGCGACGAGAATTAAATCATCTTTCTATAGATATGCATTGTTATATACTTTCGACGAACTTTTTTTCTAAATTTTCGCCCAAAAAAATCATATATGATTCGTAAAAATCACATATGATTTAATTTTTACGAATCACATATGATTCTTACGAATCATATATGATTTGTAAAAATCATATATGATTTGTAAAAATCATATATGATTCGTAAAAAATCATATATGATTCGTAAGAATCATATATGATTTGATTTTAACGAATCACATATGATTTTTACAAATCATATATGATTTTTCAGGGTGAAAATTTTGAAAAAAAAAAAGTTTGTCGAAAAAAAAATTCGTCGAAAGTATATAACAATGCATGTCTATAGAAAGATAATTTAATTCTCGTCGTGATGGTATTTTTTTTTCGCGTAACGATTTACGGTTTGTGAGATANTTTTTTTTCGGCTAGAACGTGCGTTTTCATTTTACTCGTTTAATTTAAAATATATATACTATTATATAGCTGATGAGCTGTTGGTGACACATTCCTTAATTTAAAATTATATATATAGTTGATGATCTGTGGTGACACTTTCGTTTCTAGAAGGCGTCTATATGCCAATAAACGACCTATATTAAATATTTTTGTGTCAACTTGTTAAAGAAAAGTTAATGCATGTCGACGTGAGCCAGAATGTGTCTTCAACTGTTCATGCTTTGTCTTGACTCGTTTAAAAAACTCATTACAACGACTCAACGAGATCGTTGCCGTGTATTATTGTAATTTGAACAAAAATAACATGTTGTTAAACATTTGTAGTTACTATCATGTAGCTTACATTAGAATTTTACTTTATTTTAATTTCGTTTTACAATTATATAGAAAACTCAATTTACAAAACTCAAACTTTTCCAATAAATATGCAACACGAAATTTGAACTTATTATCTTAACAATAAGATAACAATATATAAGGAAATGAAATAACACAACAACATACTACCATATCTTAAATTAACCACAACTTCTCTTTTATGTTCATTTTGTTTCACCCATTCTTTCTTCATTTTTTTCATCTCTTTAAACACTTTATAACTCTTCAAATTCTCTTCATCATCATCTGCCATCACTTTCCTTGTAACATTATTTTCTTCCATTATTGCCCCTTGTATAGTTACCAAAAAGTCCCTCCCGTTTAAACAATTACCATGCAAGTCCTCTAACTTTAACGTCACATCTTTCACATGCAATCCTATCCCTCTTTTACCCGCACCTAACGTCAAATGTATTCTACATTTCACAAACTCATTCGAGTCTCGCCCTGGTAAAATGGTGACATATCGAACATGGGTTTCGTTAGTTGACCAATCTTGCTTTGCACTAACCGGTTTTATACTCGAAAAGTTACCAGCCTTTTTCAACGCAGGGTCTATTAATATCCAGTTTAACGTAAGAGATTCTTTCAAATGTAATAATGTTGCTTTGTCAGCTCCTGCAATCTCATCAACAGTTAAGTCAATGGTTTGTGAGATTCCAGGTAATTCAATCTTTAACCCTGAAGAAAAAAAATCTGCCGAGGAGGTGTCAGTAACTTTGACAGTTGAGTAAATTATGTCGTTTTCATAGCGTATATCAACGGCTGAGATGATTTCATATGGCATATATCTTTTTTTGGAAGTAGAGTAGGGGAGGTTAAGGTGGCTAACATCATTGACCAGGTCCTCCGACACCCATGAACTTTTGGGGAGTAGTGTTAAAAAACTTCGATGTTTTCTAAATGCACCTGGTTCAAGAAAATTGTGTTTCTCGTTTTGTATAATTTTTCGTAAATGTATCTGGTCAGTGACTAGAGACGGATATGAGTCGTGGTAGAACGAACGATGACGGGCAGGGAAGGTGGATATCACATCGTCCACACGAGGGTCGATAATGGAGGGCCAAGTGGATTTGGAGATACGAGACCATAGATGGTGATCAGAACAAATGGAGTGTAGATTGTTTGATGCATATGAGGTGTTGGAGAGTGATGGACCATCTAAAAGTGGTAAGATATGTGTCTGAATGATATCCGAATGAATATGTTCAAAGGTAGTGTTGGTAGTTGTTGCCATACCAAATAAAAGTGATTGCTATATGTTTTGGGGTTACATGACATTTGTGGAGATGGGAATTAGTTTATATAAGGGCAAAAAGACTGCCTTTTATTATGATTCTCTTCTTGTTTAGCTAACGCGTACTAAAAACAAAAAAATTATAAATGGCCTAAATGCTTACCTAAACTCCAAATATCTTATGCCTGCCTAATTAGATACTAGTAGTATTTATTTTTCAGAAATGATGAATGAATATATAAGAGTTGGGTGTGTTTCTTTTTTCTCTTAGCTAATGGATTGGGTCCACATGAAATTTAATAATATTTCTTTTTAAGTAGGACTCACTTATTTTTCAATACTTCCTCTATATCCACAAGGCAAGAAATATTAACCCCTCCCCATTAAGTGGCTCTAATAGATATGGACCCCACATATATTTATAAGCCTCTTAGTCTAGAAGAAAAAAGAAACACCCAATATTGTTATGTATTGTACTATAGACAAATCACTAATTTGTGTACATTTTTTTTTTCATGCTTTTAAAAAGTGCGTAAGAAGTTTTATTCCCTCGCACTTACAAAACGTGGACAAGTTTATTCCATTTAAAAGTGCAAAAAATATATATATATATATATAATTTCTCACGCTTTTGCTTGTATATTATAAAATTGTTCGCAATGAACGGAACTTAGAAGTGACCGAGGCAGGCTGTGTCCCTCTCAAAATTTTTGACCCTATATACATTTTATACCAATTTATATATTGTTTTATTCATTTTTAATACAAATTTCAGCGTAGTGTATATCAACTCCCTTAAAATAAACTAGAAGGGTACCCGTGCAATGCGGGAGCGGGTACCCGGTGATTATTTTTGTGGCTGATACGGTGGCAGCTGTTGATGTGCTTCTATGATGCGTGGGTTTTGCAACCTTCGCAGTAGGTTTTACCTCTCAAGGGATCTTGAGAAGCTTACAACCCCCACCAGGCAGTGTACCTGACCGATGTAGTATAGTGAAGTGGCAAGTACCGGGGGATTGATCGTTCTCTCGGGGAATAGTGTCGTTAGGATTGAAAACTACTCTAATTTAGGTCTAAGGGTTGAGGGATGATTCTTTTTGTATTTTTATATTTTATGAAAGCAAGTAAAATCTCGGGTATTTGGAAGAGTGGGCGGAATTAGTTGCTAGTCAACTAACCCAAATAACTACTATTGCAAATAAAATAAAATAACAAGAAAATTAAATTGGTTGTGAAACTTATATGAAGAAAAGTGTGTTTACTTAGATTTCCTTACTCCCTAGCTATCTTTTACCGGTTAATTGGTTTGTTACAATTGTGTGGATGACGGGTTGTATTCCTTTAAACCATTCGTAGGGCCGTGTACGATCTTCCCTAACTCTATAAGCTCCTACTTCACTCCTATGTCGAGCCGACTAAAAGCTCCTAACATGGGATCACTAGAATTCGCTTATGCATTAAATACAACCATATAATCGTAGTACACATCCGATTCATGTTTCTTAAGACGCTCAAGCAAGTTACCGTATAGGAGGTTAACCAGTTTTCTTAAGCCTAACATCGACATCACCCACCCACAACAATTAATAACAAACCAACAACAAGTAATCAATAGCTAGGTTTCATTAGATATAAGCAAACACAAGAGAAACCTAGCCTAGCATGTTAAAGTAAAGACAAGCATAAGATATAATCAAGCAACACATAGACATATTGATTGATTTGAAAGGAGACTTATCTTTTATTGAACATGAATGATTCAAGGGTGAAAACCCCCTAAAAATACAGTAAACCACGACTTAGGGTTTATCCCTAAAGTTCTCCCAAAAGTTACACACCTAATGAATGAAAATTAGAAAACTATATATAGATTTTACAACTTGACTGCGTCACGTTTTAGCTCATGACGCCGTCACCTTGCCGCCAAAACTCTTCTCGGATTGCTCAGATCCACTTTTGCCGCCGTCCCTCTTTAAAAGTCTCTGGGCCGTCTCTCTTTAAGTTATAACTTGACGGCCTAGGCGAAATAACACGTGACGCCGTCACGTGTAAAAGCTTCAAAATCTTTCTGGCCCGTCAAGTGTAAAAAATATCCACCTCTTTGTCAAAGCGTGACGCCGTCACCTCGTAAAGAGTGACGTCGTCAGGTACAGCTTCCAGCATGGTTTTGAGACTTTGTCGTTTTCTTCACTTTTATGCTCCAAAAGCGTCCAAAATGCTTCCTTTTCCAGATTTCTTCTCCAAAGTACCTAAAATTACAAAAGGAACGATTTAAGGCAGTATTCGATCAAATAATTACGGATTAGGGCTTAAATGACCCCCTAAAAGCGTAACACTTTTCGCCTCATCAAATACCCTTACACTTGAGATTTGCTTGTCCTCAAGCAAATGCGCTTTTATTCCAATCAAAATATGAGCTAGGGGTCATTTAACACTAATACAAAAGTAATTACAACAAATAGTCATTCCACCATAGTCATAACAAGCACGGAAATCATATACTAGCACCTCACAAATAGTGTTTGTATACTCTCATCTCTCGGGTGTTATAAACCTATATGACTAAATGGAAATGGAAAAATATCACTCAGTACCTGTCATAGCAAATAGATTACCATAGGCTTGGGAAAGGATCAAAAACCTCCTCCACTAGGCGTAAGCACCTAAGATAAACTATCAAAGAGGGCTTTTCAAGGGTTGTAATGTTTTTTGGGTAAAGGGGAGTAATCCTGCACCGTGGTAAATATATTAGCCAAAAAACTTTTAAGTACAATGGATATGGGTGAAATCCCACATCTCAGCCCGTTACATAGGCTAAAAGCTTACATACCAAGATACTTCCTAATTGCTAAAACTAGAAATCAAACCACAACTCAAATGATAACATAAGAACAACGAAATAAATTACTTCCTAGGGCCTTGAAGCTTGGTACCATACATGGCATTAAAAGCATCCAAATTACCGGGAAGATCATACACTTGGTTCGCATAATCATCGTAGTCATCATAATCTTGTTCAAACTCTTGCCCCCCACCAAAAAGATTAGCAGACTCATCAAATGGGTTGGCAACCAACTCGTCTTCAGAATCAGACACCACAATTTCTCCCACCTTTGAAAATGGGTTAACCCTCTTAGTGGCAGAGGTCGACGGGATAGGATGACCATCATCATCCACAAGAGTTGCTATACCATCAATAAGTAGCTTTTCAAGCTTACCAATTTTCTCAACAATAGGAGTAGAACCCTTACTAGACTCTTCCTCATTAACTTCCATTGTATTACCTGTCTTATTAGACTCATCCTTATTAACTTCTATTGTACTAGCTGTCTTACTAGACTCATCCGCATTAACTTCCATTGAACTACCAGCATCCACATCCTTGTTGTTATCATTAGACGGAGTACCAAAAGCATCCGCATCATCAATATTAAGGGCAGCAAACTGATTAGATGTAGAAATCTTCGTTCCACTCGTACTAGGCACATCAGAAGCCCTCTTCTTAGTGCCATCCACCTTCTTAGGTTCAGTTGGAGTCTTCTTGGGTTGATACTGAAACTGCTTACCCACAACTGGTTTAGTAAACCCTCTATTACCCTGAGTTGTAGAACCACCTTGCTTACCTTTCTTTCTATTATTGACAGTCATGAAACCATCATTAACAGACTTAGTAGATTGAACTGGAGGTGCAACGACTTTAGGACAATCACTCAGAGTATGACCAAAGATCTTACAGTTATCACACCGAGGTGGTTTCCATTCGTACTCAACCCGAATCTTCTCAATAGTCGAACCCGAACCATCAAGTAATGGTATCTCAACAGTGAGGCTATCCCGAAGCACCTCATCCGACTTCACTTCTATCATGCATCTAGCAAAACTACTACGGCCCCACGATTCCTTGCACATTTGGCTTGTAAAAGCATCTAACCTTTTGGGCGTGCCAATCAGTGTGGCTAGAAGACTGAGGCCATCATCAGAAAACATAGCAAGGGGAACATCATGGAACTTGACCCACACCGGGATGTTAGTCAAATCCTCTTTAAGTAGATTTGTGTTCAAATTCCATGGTTTAAGAATAATAGGAACATTTCTGATCAACCAAGGACCGTTTTCAAGCACATCATCAACACCTTTCTTCGAAGTGAACTTAAAGAAGAAGAACCCCTTTGCATTCATCATTACCTTTTGCACACCAAACTTTGCCCATGCATTGCGTACATAGTAATCAACAACAGGAAACGCAAGGCGTTGACCAAGGAAGTAACCGTAGAGAGTGTTCTCAAACCTCGTGTTCACCTCTTCCACTACTTTCATTGGAACTGAAAGGTCAACATCATCCTTCTTTTTGCTACATTCCAACCTCCGAAAATTAGACGCGTTTTTCTGAGGTTCATTAGAAGTAGCACCCGCGTAAGTAACCGACTTCACTCCAGTACCACTAGCAGTATCAACCTTGGGAGCATTAGGACCAGAAGTTGCACTCTTATTCATATCCACATTAGTACCACTAAAACTCGAAGAAGGATTATTAGCAACAATCTCACATTGAATTTTATGCATGGCCTCATCAAAATTCCTATGCGCATTAGCTAGCAATTGCTCCACATTAGGCTATGTAGCGCCATTAGGTTCTAATGAACCAGCAGCCTCGTTAACATCCACAGTACCACCTACATCTGTCTCCACATGTGAATTAGTAGCAACCTGATAAGAGGGCTGCTCCATAACATTCGAGTTGTTAGTCACATTATCACTAAGGTTCTCAAGATATACGTCCACTTTAGGAGCTGCCATAGCATGATCAAGTGAAACCGGCTTCACTTGCTTCGGATCAGTAACATTAGCCGGGAATTCACTATCAACCTGATTCTTATCATTAGTACCTATAGGGCTGTTTTCAGAAGAAACATCAATAGTATCCCCAACATTCTTGGACGTACCACCACTACCACTCTCCATCATATTCTGAGTTGAACCACCCATACAACTCTTCTCCTGAAAACCTCTCCCACCCCCACTCCCCTTATGACTCAAAAACCCTCGTTCCATACAAGATTCCCTATTAGCACATTCACTAAAACCCACGTACAGCAGACCAATATAAATGACCAAGTTAAACAGTAAACCCTAGCTGAAGCAGTTAGGGTTTTATACGTATAGCAATACAAATCCTAACCGGCTCCCATACTTGTGATCCTAATGTAATAAATGCAAGTAATCACGATACCTTAGTAATGAAAACCTTTGGCAACGAGTAAATCAATCAACCGACCCACTATGAGATCGACCAGTAGACTTATGCGATGTGGACACCAAAGATATAAAAACGATATACAAACTAATCCAAATAATAACAAGCAGAATTAAAACTTCTAACCACCGACCCACGATTGTGAATAAACAAATATGTGACAGTTGAAAAGAAGTAATCGAGCTTGACCAATAGGATTAAGGGTTAGGGATAGTATATCGTAAAGTCGTAAGTCGCCAGAGAGGGTAATCGTCTTTAGGGTTTTTTTTAAGGGTTGTAATGTTAGGTGTAGGGATATGATAAACACGGTTTGTTGGAATAAAGGGTATTTTTAGTGGTGGCGAGTTAATTATCTTGATTAAATAAATGCATAATGTGGCGTTGCTAAGCCAAGACTCGACTCGACTTAAGCTAATAAGAAAATAACGAAAACATAAATAAACATAAAAGGAAACGGGATGATAGTCCGTATGTTTTTTTTTCTACTTTTCTTTCTCCATTTTTTTTTTCGTTTTTCTTGTTTTTTGATTTTTTTTCATACACTCTTGCCCTACCATCCAAAATAATACATCATAGGGCCTCGGTTCTCCCCTTACACTTGAACTTTTACATACTTTACAATTAACTATTTAATGACTCGAATTAAGATAATTGAAAAACACGGAGTACTTTAAAACATTAACGCACATATGGGGGTAATAATTGACTTCTTCCCCATTACTCCATTACATTAGTACTTTACCCATGAGTCCCAATCGTCCCAAAACAATATGTACAAGGATATGACTCAACTTAGCAACCATGTAATCAATTAGACAATTAACTAAGGGTTTAAACAAATGTTGTCAAATAATGCACTAAAGATGAGTGCATACGAGGTAGGCTAAGGCGATTTGGGTGTACATTTGGGGTGGATTGTAAACAAATTCTTCCTATAAGTAAAATGCTTAAAGTTAGAAACGAAAAGATAGGCTCTGAGGGGTGTACTAGGGGTATCGTGTACTAAAATTGAGTAGAACGCTAAGGTGTGGGAGAATTACTTGACCAATGAAGTCAATGTAATTATATTACGGGTGTAAAACATGGGTTATCCTAATGCCTCTTATCATGTAGTAAATCTAACTACACGAATGTAGTCTCACTTGTGGATTTGGGATGGTCACTAACGCAAGTTCTAGAATCTAATTACTACCGGTACACACACAAGCACCAACAATGAATGCTTTCCCTAACAATTCTAGGGGCGAACCTCACATATTTGGGGGAAACTTTTTTTGAGTGGTACGGTTTTTGTGCTAGTAATATAACTCCTATCCATGAGACGCTTATTATGCCTAAAGTTTCACTCCTATATGTTGTAAAAAAAAATTTAATTTGGCGCTAAAATTGCCTTAACAAATATTTCTCTCAGTTTTATTATACATCTAACATTAAACAAAACAAAAATCAAGCGTAATAGCATTTTCTAAGGTGTCTTCATTTACCCCCCTTACACTTAAACCGAATATTGTCCCCAATGTTCATATAAAAGATGTAAAAGTAAAGAAAATGAAAGAATGAAACAAATACTCCCCTGATTCGTTTAATGTGGATCGTGTGGTAACAAGGTTAGATCTTCTTCCAAGATGATGTAATATCTTCAAGATCAAAACGACGCCAAAAACTTGATGTCATGAACTTGATTCCATGTTCATCTTCTTGTCCAATGTAACATGTTAAACCTGAGAAAACAATCTAGGCAAACCTTGCATAAAATCGGTGGCAAAATCTATATAGGGATATAATGCTTGTGGAATGAAAGTTTTGCAAATTCCTGGAGTTAAAGATGCAGTAATTTTCATAATCCGGCAGAAAAACTAAATTTTAAAAACCTTTTTCTGGAATCAGTACCTGACGCCATCAGGTTTTAAAGCCTGACGCCGTCAGAATTGATCTGACAGAATTCTTATGTTTAGTTTCTGGAAAATTTCTAGAAAAACAAATACCTTAATTCCTGGAATCCTGCAAAATTTCATTATGACTCGATACAAGCATTTGACTCAAACAAATACTAGTATATATGTTCATTTTATATTGCTACAATTCATGTCCAATTCATTCTCATAAACAAATTTAGATTCCCTTACACTTATTTTTTTGCAAAATACCTTTATATGTAGTTAAGACGAAGTTAAAAACAAAATAAAGCATTTTCACAATGTAATTTGAAACATGAATTGTTAGTAATAAAAATAAAACATACATACGAAAACAAATAAAATCAAACAAACAAACAAGCAAAACAAATAAAGCAAATAAAGCTTATAAATAGACAACCATGATTACGATAATCCTACATGCATAAAAATAAATTGTTCAAGGGCCAACAGAGGCCAAATCCTAAGCTATTACAGACCAGATTGTTTAAAATCGTACATCACAAAGAAATTGTTTCAAATACATCCAAGACAATCATAGAACATCACTGGGGTGGGGGACCGTAACGGTAATCATAGCCAGGAGGAAGATGCCCATAGTACTCATAAGGCGGGTAATCCTGCTCACGTCCAGGGAACGGGTCGATCTGGAGCTGTGGGTCCAACTGATCAAGCGTGGATAGGTGCTGCATCTGACACACTGTGTGATCGTACATCCAGTCAAACCTCTCATCAGTCTGGGTCCTCCAGGCATCCACCTGGCCCATCCAACTCCCCTGATAAGCCTGCCAATCCCCCAGACTCATGTTCCTAAGCAATAACTATTCCCCGGCAGCGGCGCCAAAAACTTGATGCGTGGGTTTTGCAACCTTCGCAGTAGGTTTTACCTCTCAAGGGATCTTGAGAAGCTTACAACCCCCACCAGGCAGTGTACCTGACCGATGTAGTATAGTGAAGTGGCAAGTACCGGGGGATTGATCGTTCTCTCGGGGAATAGTGTCGTTAGGATTGAAAACTACTCTAATTTAGGTCTAAGGGTTGAGGGATGATTCTTTTTGTATTTTTATATTTTATGAAAGCAAATAAAATCTCGGGTATTTGTAAGAGTGGGCGGAATTAGTTGCTAATCAACTAACTCAAATATCTACTAATGCAAATAAAATAAAATAACAAGAAAAGTAAATTGGTTGTGAAACTTATATGGAGAAAAGTGTGTTTACTTAGATTTCCTTACACCCTAGGGCTATCTTTTACCGGTTTAATTGGGTTTTGTTACAATTGTGTGGATGACGGTGTGTTGTATTCCTTTAAACCATTCGTTAGGGCCGTTGTACGCATCTTCCCTAACTCGTATAAGGCTCGCTAGCTTCACTCCTATGTCTGCGCCTCGACTTAATTAAGCTCCTAACATGGGATCCTAGAATTCGGCTTATGCATTAAATAAACCATATAATCGTAGTACACAATCCGATTCATGTTTCTTAAGACAGTTCAACGCAAGTTACCATATACGGCAGGTTAGGCTAGTTTTCTTAACCCCCTAAACATCGAGCATTACCCCCCACAACAATTAATAACAAAACCAAACAACAAGTAATCAATAAGCTAAGGTTTCCATTAGATCTAAGCTAACGGCAAGGAAAACCTAGGCTACGCTATGTTAAAGTAAAGACAAACATAAGATATAATCAAGCAACACATAAACATATTGATTGATTAAAAAAGAAGACTTATCTTTAATTGAACATGAATAATTCAAGGGTGAAAACCCCCTGAAAATATAGTAAACCACGACTTAGGGTTTATCCCTAAAGTTCTCCCAAAAGTTACACACCTAATGAATGAAAATCAGAAAACTATATATAGATTTTACAACTTGACGGCGTTGCGTTTTAGCTCGTGACGCCGTCACCTTGCCGCCAAAACTCTTCTCGGATTGCTCAGATCCACTCTTGACGCCGTCCCTCTTTAAAAGTCTCTGTGCCGTCTCTCTTTAAGTTATAACGTGACGGCCTAGGCGAAATAACACGTGACGCCGTCACGTGTAAAAGCTTCAAAATCTTTCTGGCCCGTCAAGTGTAAAAATTATCCACCTCTTTGTCAAAGCGTGACGTCGTCACCTCGTAAAGAGTGACGCCGTCAGGTACAGCTTCCAGCATGGTTTTGAGACTTTGTCGTTTTCTTCACTTTTATACTCCAAAAACGTCCAAAATGCTTCCTTTTTTAGATTTCTTCTCCAAAGTACCTAAAATGACAAAAGGAACGATTTAAGGCAATATTTGATCAAATAATTACGGATTAGGGCTTAAATGACCACCTAAATGCCTAACACTTTTCGCCTCATCATTCTACGAGTTTGTGTATTTTTTGTTTAGAGAGAGCGTGGTTAAGTAGTTTGCGTGTGTTTTGTGTTGTGTTTGAGGTTTTATATCCCGATCTACCAGCAAAACCACAAGATCTACCACCAATACGACATATAACTAAACCATAAAAAGTAGTGATTCCGGCGTACTGTAGCGGTGGAGGAAGAGGTAGTGGCGACCAAGGAGGATCTGATGGTGGTGTACCCGAGAAGATGGTTTCTTATTTGAAGAGAGAAAAGAGAATAATGTATGTTTTTGTGTGTGTCTTAATATGTGTTGTATGTTATTTTATTTTATTTTAATTTTGTAACCAACAAGCTGTTACAATAGGCTGCATGAATGTTAGTAGTTACAAGTTGACTGAATTCAATAAGTTATATGAATGTTAGCGGTTACAAGTTGACTGAATTCAATAGGCTGTAGGAATGTTAGCGGTTACAAGTCGACTGAATTCAATATGGCTTGTTAATTTCCTATTAAAGAAATATTTTTTTTCTTAAAAATTTTAATACTTCCTTATTTAGAAAGTCCTAAACCTTTTATATAGTAGTATAGATACTTTTCAAGTTCCCCCACCAATAGTGTTCAAGTTCTGTCCCTGTTCACATTTAGATTTGTATAATTCGTTTGCGATGTCAAATTTTTTCATGCAAAATGTAATGAAATTCGGTTTGATATGGGTTTAACTTTCATTTATGTCCCACTAACTGGTTTGATATGAGTTTAACTTTCATGTTGTGAGATAAAGGAGTATTTACTTCTCACACTTACACACAAACCTACCCATCTCATTTTATCAACTTATTTACTTCTTATAACTTATTTACTTCAGCACACTACATTTTTACTATGGTTATGTAATATGTTTTTAGAACATCTATAAATTTCAAATCTATATGTTTTCATTAGTTTGTTGTAGAAACAATGGGTCATTAGATGTGATTTCTTCTTTGACTATGTTTGTTGAAGTGGTGGTGCTAGTTTCCAGTGTTTTTTTATTTTTAATAATTGTGGTTACAAATTGTGAAATTGGTAATGAATTGAAGTAAATTCAGTTGATAATTGTGTTTCTTGATGTTTTTATTTGCAGTTTGTGTTTGCATTTGCAGTTTAGGATGTGTTTGGATTTACCCTATTTGTCTTTTAAAGTCAATATATACCAAAAAATGAGTAACCAAATTGTATTTGGAACTTTTAAAACATCTTTTATTTGCATTTGAAGTTTGCAGTTTATGTTTGCATTTGCAGTTTAGTGGGTGTTTGGATTTATCCGTTTTGACATTTAGAAATCAACAGAGACCAAAAATAGCTTTTTGTGAACATAACCAAGGACTAAAAGAATACCAGTTGAATGGGTTCCATATGACAAAACTAAAAGTCTATGGACATTCCCAAACACCCTTTAAGAGTCGGCAAAACAAGAAGTATGCTAAAATATTCAAGCTGCTAATCAAACTGATATACTAACAAGTAATATTAAGGGCATATGCAGTAACCAAAAGATTGTCACATTCAAGTACTCTTTAACATTTGCAGCTTAACTAAACACTAAACAAAGAGAATGTAAATCAAACTGTCTTTGCATACAACCATCCCTTCTTTGTCTTGACCCGTCTTTACAATTTATTGCATCCACTTATAAACCATGTACGCAATTTCTGATAAGAAGTGACCTTTTAGCTTTGTAGCCTTTTTCAATAACTAAAGGCTTTGCAACTGTCTTGTTAGCTTGCTTATCTTTTGCAGGCACAACAGTTTGTTGACTTGGTCCTTCACTTGGTAATAGTGCTATAAGCAAATCTTCTAACTCTTCATAAGTCACCTTAGAGAGGTGGATTTCCTCATCATCATGAATTATTGATTGGTCTCAAAACCAACAGGTATTGTCACACGAGCTAGCCACTTGTGAATGACTAACCGTAACAAATAAACCCTGAAAGTCTAGAGCACAATGCAATGAAATCCTGAGGAGTATAGTGTTTCCCCGGGTCGTTAAAGTCCCAACGAGG
>LBNU01010262.1:70300-110030 GCA_014162995.1 Artemisia annua
AAACATTTTGCATCTAGAATACTTAAAACACACTTTTGGAATATTTTCACTATTTTGATGCATTATTTGGTGTTTTTGGATGTTTTGGCAGTTCAGATGATAGAAAAATGATGAGTATTTACACACTCATCAACCATCAATACAAAATGTTCATCAGATTTTCTTAATCTTTATCAATCTAAGTTCATCAAATACGAAATATTCACCAACAGTTTGTTCATAAGTTCATTAAATATCAAATGTTCATCAATTATGTTTTGACTGTTCATCAGTCATGGTCTAAAAGTTTATCAATAACCGTTCATCTGATTGTTAAAATGTTCATCATATCTTGATTTGATGTTCATGAATCATATCAATCATGGTTTATCATATTTTGAAGTTCATCAATCATTGTGCAAATGTTCATCATTTTTATTTTATTACTCCCTCCGTCTCAAAATAATAGTCCATATTTCTATTTCGGGATGTCTCAAAATAATAGTCCACTTTCCTTTTAAAGTAAAAACTAGAGAACTTATTGAGAGAATATTCTATTTGAGTGGTTAAAATTTAAAGTAGCCCCACTTTTATTAAAGTTTGTGATTTTTGTCTCTTAACAATTATTTTGAGACGGAGGGAGTATTTTTTTTTTTTTTGGAGGTAAAGTTTGATGTTCATTGTATCCTGATTTTCATCATATCTTGATGTTCATCATAACTCGATCGTGAATTGGAGGAAGAAATGGAAGAAAAATAGAAGGAAGAGGAAAGGACATATTTCACTCTTTTGATAACTAGTATTTTTTACGGTGAGCAAACTTTTTAATTGATTCTCCATATGTATAAATGCGATACTTCGTATATATCTCAAAAAATAAGTATATTATCAGCTGAAAGGATAACATTTCCTACCCCACCTCACTTTAAACCCCACTTTTCAATTGCAAAATTTAATATAATGTTGGAACTTGGTCTGATACTTTGATCCAAATATTAATTCTCAAAGACTAGCCAGCCTTTTTCACTTCTTAGGCTAACTTAACCACCATTTTTTGCCGTCGACATCTGCCACCTCTCACTGGAAAACAAAACTGATGGAAGATCCTGGCATCAAGTTGTTTGGAAAGAAAATTGTCCTGCCTGATAAGGTATATACACTTCTTTAGTATACCAATAAGCCATACCACACACTATACACAACATACGTATGTGTTTGCATATGCTTCATCATTTTGTAAATCTAAAAGCAACCCATTTGCTAGAATGATCAAAGACTTAATGGGTTGGTTTTAGTTTTTCATTTTTTTGATGTTTTCATGGTTAAAATTTTGGACTTGGTTGTGTATGAACACACACTGTACACTTACATGTATGTGTTTGCAATCAATAGTTTTGCTAATCTAGAAGCAACCCAATTGCTATAATGATTAAATAACATATGGGTTAGTTTTAGTTTTTCATTTTATTGGTGTTTAGTGGCTAAAGATTTGAAAGTAAATTACAGTTTCTTGATACTGATTAATACTGATTGCTTTGAAATGGATTTTTGTTTCGAAATTATGCAATATCTGTTTCATCTTTGGTACATAAGTAGTATGGTCAGTGTTAGTACTTTAATATACGAAATTCACAATGATAGTTTAATATTATAGCTCAAAAGTAATTTGGATTATAAGATGCTTTTGTAGAGCTTAACGCCGTCATAGATTTTTCCCTTGATTAAACAATCAGTTTCATTCTAATTTAAAGTCAAAACGCAACCATCCGACTCTAAAACATTAAGCCGCACTTTTTGATTAAATGTTGTCTGGATGTTCTTATAAAACCTAATAAGATTTTGAATTTCCAGGATCTACTAAAGGTAAATGAAAGTGAGCCTAGACCAGAATCAGGCAGCCCCAAAACTCCATCTATCAATGAAAAAACAAGAACAGAAGAATCTGAACAAGAAGCAACTAACCAACAACCTAAAACCCTTAAAAAACCAGATAAGATTATCCCCTGCCCTCGTTGCACAAGCATGGACACAAAATTCTGTTACTTTAACAATTACAATGTAAACCAACCACGACACTTTTGCAAGAGCTGCCAGAGGTACTGGACCGCAGGTGGGGCAATGAGAAACATGCCGGTTGGAGCAGGTCGTCGTAAAAACAAGAATCTTGCATCTCAGTGTCGTTACATAACAATTTCCCAAGAAAGTGTCACAACTTCCATCACAGTACCTGAAAATATTCAAAATAATATTAGCATACCCGGGGTGTCTTTGCCTTATAATCCCTGGAATCCAGTGGTTCCAATTCCATCCGTTTGCCCTCCATTGCCAGTCTACCCATCAGTCTATTGGAATTGTATTCCATTCTTACCACCATCAACCCCTTCAAGTGATCCAATCTTGGGAAAACGTGTAAGAGACGATGATTTAGAGAAACCAAATAACTCGATTTTGATTCCTAAGACTCTTAGAATTGATGATCCTGATGAAGCTGCAAAGAGTTCAATATGGGCAACACTCGGAATTAAAAATGAAAACTTTAAGGCGTTTCAAGGAAAAAGCAAAGATTCTAAGAAACATCAAGAGACTACAAATTCTCCTACCTTACAAGCGAATCCTGCTGCTTTTTCTAGATCACTTTGCTTTCAGGAAACAGCTTAAAAATGGCCAATTTGTTTTGTTGTACTTAGCATTGTATTTTAGTGTAAAAAGACTTGTATAGTTTTTAGATGTACCAATTTTCCTTTTGCTTGATTTTCTTGTATGTTGAGCATCAATTTTCTTGAGATGTGGCTCCTCGTCCATCTTTTCATTGATGAAATAAACGATACAATCAAATTTGCGGAATTTTATCTCATGCCCGTGAATCATTTAACTTAGAAAATGTGCATACATTATGCCTAATTACTCTAGGCTCTCTTGTATTAGGGCTATGGCACCACGGGGAGATTTAACTTGTAAACATGTCGGTACACTTCTACACGATTATGCATACAACTTTGATTATCTACGGCATTTCACCAAATCTCCTTCTTCACTCTAGGATACCAAAACTAGTACGCAATTTGATACGTATACACTACAAAGTAGAAGTCAATTCTAAAACAAAAAGGCAATAGTTATTCAGAATAGTTGCAAGTTTGAGATAATCTAGTTTAGTTCTTTTCATAAATCCCAAGCAGGTGGCCGGCCTAGCGGTAAGGACATGGAAGTATCCAAACGAGATCTTAGGATGTTGGTGTCTTGGTGATTACTGTGACTTCATGAGTCTTGCCAAGAAGTGTATGGGTTTACTTGCCAATTAAGTCATCAAAAGTTCAAAACTGGCTCGGATGAAGTTTCTCTCGTTACCAATAAATCATATTATAATAATCACCTGGATTACATAGTATAACACATTTGTCATGAAAATGACTATAGTCATATATTCAGATGATCCTATAGGACTTTTTCTATGCTTTAAGATACCTCAAATGATAAACAATCTAATATGAATCACAAAGACCACAAAATAAAACCATCTTTTCCGAGAAAATATAGCAATTAATATGATCATTAAATATACCCTACATCAAGATATTTCAAAGCTTTGAGCAAATTCAAGCCACATTTTAGGTACAAAATGAGTTGTTTGTGGACCTAAAATGCCAAGTCTCTGTCTGTTGCCTTTTGCTATCTTTAGTTTTCTTTTTTCCCTTTTCATACATGAATTTAAAACCATATTTTTCCTTATATGTTCTTATTCATTAATGGGGAATAAAGCTCACCGCACACTGTATTTTTGTTTATGTCGAGTATCGACCAGCTGGCGGATTCGAGCCACTCGTTAGCAAAATATCTCTTGGAACTAATATTTTTATTTCACAAAAATTAGCAAAATGATTCAAGTATCATGTGGCTATGCCTAGATGGAAAAGGAGGTCCATGGCTGTTTCTAAGAGTTCCAATCAAGAAGCATAAATGAAGAAGCAGCCAAAAAGGTTCACATCTTTAATGAACTTATCTAAAAAATCTCCACAAAAGTATACAAGCCTAACAATTTTTATGAAAAATCTTGATTGTTTGTCCTTTTGATAGCTTACATTAGAGTATGGTATAGGCCTCGTTTTTACATGTTTTATAGTCTAACCTTGACTGTCTATCATCATAAAAATTCTTCAGATCTAGGCACACAGAATTTCTAAAATTGACACATAAAATGACAAAATTATATGTACACAAGACCACGCAGATTTTCTCAAGTTTATGTGTTATGAACAAACTAGTAATAACACAAAACCTAAGGAAGAATCGAAATCATTAAATTTTTATACAACTAATGATATAAGGATATCTCTTGAGACATCTTATCTATTAATAGTCTTCAAGGACCCAAGAGTAGGGGTGGCAATTCGGGTCGGGTTCGGGTTGGTGGATTCGGGTTGACAGGTTGGCGGGTCAGAAAACCCCAACCCAGACCTGACCCATTTAACTAATCGGGTTAGCTCTGTCAACCCTAACTTGTTTACACATAACCCGAACCTGACCCATTTAACCCATATATATACTTGGGTTGGCGGGTTAAATAGGTTAAACGGGTTTTGAGTGACCCATGTAACCCATTTATATACTAAAGTTGACTTATTAAATGGGCTAAATATGTTAAATGGGTTTGTAGGTCGACCCATTTAACTCATTTAATAATAAAATATAAATAAATTTTAATTTAATAAAAAATCTTAAACGGGTTAGCGGGTCGACCCGTATAATTTTTTCCCAACCTGAACCTGACCTGTTTAATAAACGGGTTAGATGGGTCGACCCAAACCCGACCCAAATCTATTTACACTCAACCCGAACCTGTTAATTTTCGTGTCGGTTTCAGGTCGGGTTTCGTGTCGTGTCAGAAATTGCCACCCCTACCCAAGAGTGAGTTCAAGCCTCGCTAGAGGCAGTAAAAAAATTTGGGAAAATTGTCTAAAAATACATCTAACTTGCCACTTTTTTCTATTGTATGCGTGAACTTTTTTTTTTTCCTATTGTATGCATAAACTATCTTAATCTTCCTATTGTATCAATATTACGGGTTTTTATTCTATTAATTACACCGTAATTAGTGTGATTAAGTATTGCCACGTCATAACTCAGCCGTAATATTGATACAATAGGAAGATTAAGATAGTTTATGCATACAATAGGAAAAAAAAAAGTTCATGCATACAATAGAAAAAAGTGGCAAGTTAGATGTATTTTTAGACAATTTTCCCAAAAAATGTCCGTTAAAAAAAATAGAGTCTCAAAGGATATCTACATAAGAAAACTAATTCTAACTTGTGATGCAATTAGAAAACTTATTCCTAAACCGCAACTTATTCATCTAAGTCGAACTCTCATAATATATCTTCAAATCTTGATCTTCAAGGTTTCTGAAACATACTATGAAGCCTTGATCTTCTCCATAACCAACCTTGAATATAAGATTTAAGATGCTTATAATGTACTAGTGCACTAGAGTCTATTATACTTGGATTAATTTAGACACACTAGCTAATCAATTAATCTAATCAAGTTTAATGCTTTGTTTCATAAAATTTACAAAGTAGAGATTCAAATTTTACCGGGGTGAATTAACCCTTTTACCCAAAAAAGTAGAGATTCATAGAATTCTACTAACAGCAACATTTTTATCCGAACTCATTATAGGTCATAACTTGAGCCATACAACCTATCTATTTTGTCACTTACATAAAAAGTCAACACTTACGCATAACATTATGCTTATAAATTGATAATCTCATCATTAGAATTTAGAACTAGAAAGTCAATCTTCCACTTCTAGTAAATATCTCATGTTTAGTGCTTCTTAGTTCTTGCATTAAAGTGGAGATGATTAGGAAACCATCATGGGTAAATAGATTATATGTACTTAGTGCACTCGATAAATGGTTGAATTGACTTGAAGGGGAATATAAAGATAAGCAAACCTGTAGTTTCATGATAGTTGTAAGGGTGTGCTTGGTTCAAACTCGAGAAAGAGAAAGGGAAAGACAATGATAATGTGTGGAAAGGGAAATACAAAACATATGTTCTTGAGTAGCTTGTTTTATGGCTGTGGAAAATACAAAGGAGTTGAATAGTTTTAGTGTTTTAAAATCATAGTTTCAAAAATTTATTGTGAAATTAAACAAAGATATTATGTAAATGTAAATGCAAGATAATAAGTAAATAATAAAAAGATCAAAACACAATACAAGGATTTATAGTGGTTCGGTAGAAGCTCCTTCCTCGTCCTACTCCACTCCTAGAGTTTCCGACTTGAGAGTTCACTTCATTATGTCAACAAGCTCACTTATTGGCGGAGAAAATCGTACAACGTCGCTTAAACTTTTACCGATACAAAGCTAGATATGGTGTCCTAATCTAGGTAGAACCAATCTTTCTCTCTATGTATTTTGAGGACTAAAATAATAACTTAACTCTCTATTTTGGTGTATGGTGGTGTTTATGAACTTTGAAGTATTTTAGTGAAATATAGTAACACAACAAGGTTGCAAATGCAATAACTAATAACAACAACACATAAGACTTGAAGATCTTCGTGTGTTCTTCCCTTGCTAGAAAGATAGATTAGTTATGTGGATCACTTGAATGAATTTTAAACAATATATTGATTAATGAGGTGTGTATGAATGTATGAAAAAATGATAGAAAGATGATTGCAAGGGGTGAGAAAAATGTTATGCAAAAAGCTTGCTTAATAGGCAAGATGGGAGCTAGAACAATCTATGACACACTTAAGGGATCCATCCATCTGAAGGGATCCATCCCTCACCTGCAAGCCTAAAAATCTATCTGTTTTTTAAGGTCATTCATGTCTTGTATGAAATATTACATCTTTTATGATGCATGAGAAAAGCTTATATAAAAGGGTAAGATGCTTGCTATTGTTAAATACACAAGACACTAAAATGTGATAATTATATTTTTCATGCAAACACTTTAGATGATTTACTCATTAGTCTTGGATTATCACCAAAATAGTTAATCCATTTATCCATGCAAGATTGCATTTGAATTACTTTTCAAAAGAAAAAATTCTTGACTAGTTAGTCAAATGAGTATTAAAACATTTTCTTATGTGAGAGTAATTTGTTTAATCAAAGGTAAATAAAACTTTTGTGAAAGTTTATAGAAGTATGTAAGATTTTATAAAACAATGCAATAGCTTCATGCAATGTGTATGATAAATCATCCTTTGATCATTATGCAAGCTCTAAAGATTCATGTACATACTTAAGTGATTATTGACAAAGGTTAAGTTAAGTCTAAAACTTGANCCCATCGGGTGTACGCCTTACAAGCTTGTGTACGGGAAAGCGTGCCATCTTCCGATCGAGCTTGAGCATAAAGCCTATTGGGCCCTCAAGCATGCCAATTTCGACCTCCAAACTGCGGGTGATCACAGAAAAGTTCAAATGAATGAATTAAATGAACTTCGTGATCAGGCATACGAGAACTCTTTGATCTACAAGGAAAAGACAAAGAAGCTCCATGACTCAAAGATCAAAAACCGCGTTTTCAACGTTGGTGATCGAGTCCTTCTTTTTAACTCAAGATTAAAGATCTTCTCGGGTAAATTGAAAACCCGTTGGACCGGACCATTCACCATTGCTAAAGTTTATCCTTATGGCACCGTCGAATTATCTCAAAATGACGGGCCAAATTTCAAAGTGAATGGGCATCGGTTGAAGCATTACTTCGGAGAGGACATACCATCCATGGTTGTCCCGGATCTCCAAACTTTCCCCAAGGACAATTGAATGCGGGGATCGAGTCAAGCTAGCGACTCGGTGAACAAAAACAGTAGCATTGCATATGGGTTTTCCCCCTATTTCTTACTTTTTTTTTTTTTCTCCCCCCCTAAGTGGGGGGGGTGGCCGTCCCCTGCAGCTTTTTTAAATTTATATAAAATTTTTTTTCAAAAAAAAAAAAAAAAAAAAAAAAAAATCATCATCATCATCATCATTTTTAAAAGAAGTGATAGCTTCTATTTAAGAAGCTTGAGCTATTTCAGTTGTGTACAGTATATATAATATAAATAAAGTGAAAAATCCAATTTCNTATGCTTAGTGAAGCTAGTTTTACGTTCGGATACTTCCTCAATGATGATGTCGGGGCTTATTAGGTTTTGGCATAGGGAGATGGAACAATTTCTTTGGGGGAGGA
Source organism: Artemisia annua (assembly GCA_014162995.1). Lineage (NCBI taxonomy): Eukaryota > Viridiplantae > Streptophyta > Magnoliopsida > Asterales > Asteraceae > Artemisia > Artemisia annua. The sequence continues at coordinate 78,482 of LBNU01010262.1, forward strand.
TATATTTTAGGGACCAATCTTCGGAGTAGAAGCAATGTTGTAACACCCCCAAAATTCGGGTCTAGCGGAAGCATACATGCATTTGGGTGCTACGTAATTGGTATCACAACACAAGGAACAAAGAATGGTTTTTATTTCATTTATATAGAATAAAAGTTGTTATGTAAAGCACATAGTTTACATGCTATAAAAATAGTGCGGAAATAGGCCCATAAAATAAATGAAGTGGTCCCAATTGCTTTATCAGAGTCGCCTACGACCATGCCCCTTGCCAAGCGCCTTCCAATAGTGAGCTATCGCCTTAAACATGAGAATACACGCTAAAAGGCAGCTTACGCTGGTGAGTCCATAGAGTTTTAGTTTAAAACAACATAGTTGAACCAAAAGGTTTTCGAGTCCAAATCGTCCTTTTCAACAAGTCAAATTTAACGTAGGCTCACACTGCCTAAATCACGATTCGAGATCAAATAATCACAATCAACTCGTAGTCAAACAACTTGAATCACAAACAATCACATAGATGCTATACTCATATAGAGTCACACAAATTTATCCTGTTATGGTGGCTAAGTCAAACCACTCAACGAATTCCCTATAGGTGCACACTATAGTCTAATCACATAATCTCATACAATGGCATTCACAAGGATGCGACATGCCCTGCATTCGCAAGGATGCGATATGCTCTACATTCGCAAGGATGCGACATGTTCTACATAACACCCAAATCAATACAATATGCATTCGTAAGAATGCGACATGCCCTGCATTCGCAAGGATGCGACATGCTCTACATAACACCCTAAGGTTGGCTCACCCCATGGCGACATGCTACAACCTTAGTGTAAACAACATAAGATATGTCCTTAGCCAGCACATGTAACAGTTTCATAAACCACAATCACAAATCTCATACCACATAAATAAACAAGTCACCACATAACGCATTCAAATAACCGAATCAAATATTTCAACCGATCAGTCAAATCTTGAGTGAACAATACACGTATCTAAATAAGCAAACTTGAGTTTAGTTGAAAACGAGCATGTATTCTCCCCCAAAACAGTTTAAAAACCAGTAAAAGTAGGGGGCTATGAACTCACCTTAGCCACAGCAATGCAAAGATCACGACGGACACAACTGGCATCTAGAGCTAATCACAACGATATCCAGAAGATGGGCACGACGGCACCAAGCAGTACGAGCACGATGGTACACCCTAATACGCATACGATTATCTCAAAATATAGCTCGTACAATAATGAAGTCTATAAAAGACGATGTGTCATAGTTTTCGTGGATAAATCAATTCTTTATTTATAAAAAGTTTAGTATCAATGTTTCGTGTGGTGTGGTAAGAAAACACAGATTCTGAATATAACTCACGCCAAAATAGAAAAGTCATCGACATACAACTCACGCCAAAGACGAACAACATCGATAAGGTCAAAAAATACTGACAAACTCAAGTTAATCAAAGAAAACTATGAAATGACGACAATTAACTATATAACGAAAAATAGGTCGATTGGTAAGTTTCGGTGTTTTCCCACATTCCCAAATAGCTTAGAAAATAATCAATGAAGTGTCAGAAAGTTAATTTAAGTTTTGTGAGAAAACTCAAATTTGTATTTCTATTAGCGAAAGTTTACAAATCGATAAAACCGTGAGTTTCGATTAAAATCTTCTCAAAACCTTTTAATGAAAGTAATCGTTGATTATTTGTCATTATTTACTTATTGTATATTTGTTGCGAATCAAATATATTAAATTCATTATGAGTCTAATATATTGTATTCGTTTCAAGTCCAATAAGTCCACATTGTCCAATAATGTCAATACAAGTCCAGTATTTATCCAATATTCCAAGTCAAAGTCCCAATTATCAATTCCGTTAAGTATTCGCAATGTCTAATATTCAAGGTCACAAAGTCCCATATGTAACCGAAACGTACCAATATATGCAAAAGTCAAAACAATGAAACCGGTTAGTCAAATATATTTTGACTTAACAATTTAGAATCAAACATACTTCTAATATAATCATTAGTCACACCCTTTTTAACTTATGGGCTCAGGCCCAATCTCATAATCAAACGCACCCTACGTGACTAGATCAACAAGTAACCACACAAGAGCATTTTTACCCACATTTACACTTTATAAATGTCACCAAAATTTGACACCTCTTACATTTCTCCTTACTAATACTAAACGTATCCTTAGTTTTATCAAACTCGACACTATCATGAACATAATACAACAAGCCAATCAAGACATGAAATGAGTTACTGCTATGGAGAAAATCCGGAAACTAAGCTCGACACTAAAAGAAATATAAGTAACTCAAACACCACCGAGACCATGAGGTCTCGGCTTCGAATTGACCACGGCTCAAAACCAAACGACTTACAACAATACGAATCTCAAACAACACGAAACTGAACCTAAGTTAAACCAAACGGTCGAATTAATCACAACGAGTCCAAAACCATCAATCAAATCTGTCACAACCGAATAGCTAAACAACCAATGAATTCCAGAAGCAAGCCGAAGTGATCTCAATATAAGCGAGGCTAAACACCGACTGAAATTTAACCCCGTTTGTCACACTCACTGAGTCGACTCGATCTCGACCGAGATGACTCAATATGGTATGAAAATCAAACAACACCCATTTCACATATTCTTACCACACGAACACATATCAAAACACGTTTTTATTCAGTTTTTAGATCCATATTTCAATCTCGTTTTAACCAAAGTTAATATCCACGAAAACATGACCCAAACTCATAATCGGTTTCATCAAAAACAATAAATAACAAAAGGGTTTTCACGATTTACCAAATCGAGAAAGAGGGGAGAGGAGAAGAGATGAGGAGGAGATGATGGTGATGACGGTGGCTTGATGACTCACGATCCAACGTCAGATCCCACACGAACCTTACACTCAATTCGTACAAACAAAACAACTCATGACCTTCACTAGATGATGGCGATGTGACAGCCGTGGCGGCTATGGTGTGGCGTGGTGGTGTTTCCCGGCGCGTGCTCTATGAATACGGGTCACAACAGGTGAGATAAAGGTGTTATGGTGGCGGTGTGGTTGCTGGTGGCCGGAATAATGAACGGCGGCCAGGAGGAGGGTGGCGGCTGTGGTAGTCGGCCAAACCCTAGAGAGTGAAATGAGATGAGGCTAGAAAAAAAAATGAAAACCCTAAATGATGATATGTTATATATAAACTATTTCCAAACTTGTAAAAACAAGGTGCAAGGTTTCCAATAGATGGAGGGCGCGGATGAAAATGTAACACAAGGACCATAGCTGTAATTTATCAAATCTTTCACGAAATGCGGTTCGGGGCTCATTTCGACTAGTAAACGATAGATTCAGGACACGGGAATTACACCAATGCGCTCAGAACAATATTTCCAACAAGATTGACTATAAATACGTCTAGTTTCTCGAAAGTGAAACCAAACTCAAAATAATTGATCGATTCTCCGAATAGAACATATCAGAAATTTTGCGGGTTGTCACAAATGTAGCCTACACGAAAGATGAAGAAGGTCTCCGAATTCTCGAAGAGTGAAAATGAACTCTTAGTTTCAATAACAAAGCTTATAGATAAGCTATCATTCTCATTCCTTATGAGATGGATTTGTAGGTAAAATTCAATGATAAATTGGGGATAGATTGTGTCATGGAGGCCATAGATGGCTTCAAAGCTAATGACACCAAAGGCATTGGTTATGTCATATTGTTGCATGAAGGATGGGTCAACGAATCTACTCTCATGAATCAGCCTATCCTCAAAGTTTTTGTCAATTTCCCTAAATTCACTAGTGATGTTTTTGGATCGAGAGATTTTTGGAATGTATTTCTTGGTTCATTGATGATCATTTTGGATTAGGCTATGCATGTTGAAACCCATCAATAAATAAGTGATTTCATCACAATAAGCTCCAAGTTGCACTCCATTATCAGATTCTCGACCATGGTCCATTTGAATTGAAATGATCGAACAACCTTGTTGGTTTTGATTTTTTTTGCTTAAGATTTCAAATTGTTCAAAGGATTCATTTTAGTTTTCAAATATATAGTCCAAGTATATCCTGAGTAATCATCTACTATAACCAAAGTGTAGAAGTTTCTTCCATAAATTCGAATAACGAATGGACCAAACAAGTTCATATGCAAAATTTCTAGACACCTACTAGTAGAAACCATTTTTTTAGCTTTATGACTAGCATGAACTTGTTTTCCTATTTTACATGCATCACAAAAATGTTGATCAAATTTTAGCTTGGGTAAATTCCTAACAAGTTCTTTAGATGATAGTGATTGGATTAAGCTCATGTTGGCATGTCATAATCTCCTATGCCATAAGGTAAAGTTTTCATCTATAGTGACAAGGCAAAGTTTATCTTGGGGCTTACTTCCAATTTTCATAACATATAAGCCGTTTTTCGTAACTCCTTTACCTATGTTACTCCATCCTTAGTTATTTCACTGTCAAATTCAGTAAATATTACCCTATACTTTTTATCGCTAATTTGACCTGCACTAAGCAAATTAAAAGCTATGTTATCTACATGCTCAACATTAGTGATTGTAAGAGAATCGTGATGAATGGTACCTTTTCTGATAACTTTGCCCTTTAGGTTACTACCAAAAACAACATTACCCCTGTCATAAGCTTTGTATGTTGAAATTAGGCTTTTGTTCCCAATCATGTGCTTGAAGCAACGACTATCCATTATCCATTCATTCGGCTCCAAACCAATCTTTAAACTAAACTATTTCAATAGTTACAACAACTCAAACATTCGGTCCCCAATATCTCATGGGCCCATAAGAGTTAGAATCAAACATCTTGTGCATTTGGGGTGTTAGGTTCAAGTATGAAAATGGTGGACATACACCACATGGAGCATAGTTTTGGGCTTGGTATCTAAATTGGTTTTGAAAGTTATTGTTCCAAGCCATTATATAGTGATTTAGGTATGTTTGACTTCTTGGTTTGTTACTAGGTTAAGAGTGGGTTGTTTTTCTTGGTTGAGAAGGTTTTGGTTTAGACTAGGTTTTTGCAAATCCTAATCCACTCTTTGAAGATGGTTTATAGAATTGTTTGACTTCCTGATGAGTGCTCAAACACTCATCATTTTTGGTCAATTCTGAAACGCAAAACATCTGAAAACACACAAAATCACATCAAAATGATGAAAATATCCAAGGATCGTGTTTTATGTGTCTCAAATGCAAAATGTTTAAAAACAAATGAAAAACGAGCAAAGTTTGCAGAATTGGCAGTTTTAGTCCCCCAACTTTCTAATTTTGGCAAAACTAGTCCCTGTAATTTGAAAATGTGGAGTTTTATCATTCAAGGTCCCTGGAATGTTTTAAGTTGTCAATTTTGGTCCTTGAATGAATTTTTGGGTAATTGGCAAAACAGGTCCTTGAACTTTGGGATATTTACAAAAATGGTCCTTGGATGTTTAAAAATGGAAAAATAGAATTTGTGGTCCTTGGGTTTATCAAGTGTGGCAATATTTATATTTTCCCTTTCCCCCCAGTCAAACGGTTTGACTGTCTTCCTCCCCACACCCACGTGAAACCAGTACTCCACCATTCTTCCACCTAAGCTTCACCATTCTATGTTCCCCCAACCCCAGCTACATCCAAAATGCATTAATTATCCTTATTTTGCTCCAAGAAAGATATAACTGCCACTTAAGACTTTGGCGCCAAAAGTGACTTTCAACGATGGAGATCATTTCCACCAAATCCAATGGATGGGATTTAATCCAGAAGGTGCATAGAAGTCGTAGAAACCCTAATTGGGTGCTATAAGAAGAACAAGAAGGAGAGGCAGCTGGAGTTAGTAAAATTTAGTCTAGTGTAGCTCGTTTGTAAATTTTCTCAAGTTTGATGTATTTTTAAAGCTTTTAAGTATTGTACTAAGTGATTTCAGTGTAGGATAACTCTTTTTAATCAATCAATTACAAGTTTAAGTTATTAATTTAAGTTGTGAGATTTTTACTCAATTTTCAGTTTATACTCTAAAGTTGTTAAATTGTGTTGATGTGGACTGAATTTGATCACATAAGCTCCTAGATAGCTTATTCAAGCTATTAGAAACCTTAAAATACAGTTTAAGCTCAAAAAATCAAAAATACCAAAAAAAAATCAAGAAAAATAAAGAAAAAAATAAAAAGTTGCAGGTTTATAAAGAAGATGGCTGGAGCATGGTGAATTGTGGATGGCCATGGGTTAGTGGTTCTGTGGGGAGCCTATAGGAATGTTCTCTGGTCCTTGTTCTTTGGATTTGGCATGATGGCAGATTTGTAAGCATTTTGTTCAAATTTCTCATTTACTAAATTTCTTGGTATTTAGTTTTGAATTCTGTGTTTATATGTTAATTTGGTGTTAGTAAGATAGATTATTACATAAGATTGGTAGTTTGTTTGTTAGAAATCATTGTGGCCATAAATTTTGTTTTAACTGTTAAAANTTCTGCACCATATTTTGATCTCCCTTTTCTTCGATCCGGAATTCCCAACAAATCCTTGACTCCTCGAATACAATGGGATTTCACACCTGGCGAATCTTTCACTCTACCTCCTCTTATTAAGACTATAGAATGTTCCTGCGAATTATGACCTTCGCCCGGAATGTGAGCAAATATATCATGTCGATTGCTCAACCGTACTTTGGCTATCTTACGTGGAGCTGAATTAGGTTTTTTCGGTGTTCTCGTCGGTACACGCGGGCGTACTCCTTGCTTCTGGGGACATTGATCCGAAGCTCGAGTACGGTCCGTGCGCCGTTTTTCTTCTCTACCATGACGAATCAATTGATTTAATGTAGGCATCGCTCTTTACTTTTGTCCTTCCCCCCGAAGGATTTGAGCCCCTTTGTCAATTTCCCTAAATTCACTAGTGATGTTTTTGGATCGAGAGATTTTGGGAATGTATTTCTTGGTTCATTGATGATCATTTTGGATTAGGCTAGGCATGTTGAAACCCATCAATAAATAAGTGATTTCATCACAATAAGCTCCAAGTTGCACTACATTATCAGATTCTCTACCATGGTCCATTTGAATTGAAATGATCGAACAACCTTGTTGGTTTTGAATTTTTTTGCTTAAGATTTCAAATTGTTCAAAGGATTCATTTTAGTTTTCAAATATCTAGTCCAAGTATATCTTGAGTAATCATCTACTATAACCAAAGTGTAGAAGTTTCTTCCATAAATTCGAATAACGGATGGACCAAACAAGTTCATATGCAAAATTTCTAGACACCTACTAGTAGAAACCATTTTTTTAGCTTTATGACTAGCATGAACTTGTTTTCCTATTTTACATGCATCACAAAAATGTTGATCAAATTTTAGCTTGGGTAAATTCCTAACAAGTTTTTTAGATGATAGTGATTGGATTAAGCTCATGTTGGCATGTCATAATCTCCTATGCCATAAGGTAAAGTTTTCATCTATAGTGACAAGGCAAAGTTTATCTTGGGGCTTACTTCCAATTTTCATAACATATAAGCCGTTTTTCGTAACTCCTTTACCTATGTTACTCCATCCTTAGTTATTTCACTGTCAAATTCAGTAAATATTACCCTATACTTTTTATCGCTAATTTGACCTGCACTAAGCAAATTAAAAGCTAAGTTATCTACATGCTCAACATTAGTGATTGTAAGAGAATCGTGATGAATGGTACCTTTTCTGATAACTTTGCCCTTTAAGTTACTACCAAAAACAAGATTACCCCTGTCATAAGCTTTGTATGTTGAAATTAGGCTTTTGTTCCCAATCATGTGCTTGAAGCAATGACTATCCGTTATCCATTCATTCGTCTCCAAACCAATCTTTAAACTTAACTATTTCAATAGTTATAACAACTCAAACATTCGGTCCCCAATATCTCATGGGCCCATAAGAGTTAGAATCAAACATCTTGTGCATTTGGGGTGTTAGGTTCAAGTATGAAAATGGTGGGCATACACCACATGGAGCATAGTTTTGGGCTTGGTATCTAAATTGGTTTTCAAAATTATTGTTCGAAGCCATTATATAGTGATTTAGGTATGTTTGACTTCTTGGTTTGTTACTAGGTTAAGAGTGGGTTGTTTTTCTTGGTTGAGAAGGTTTTGGTTTAGACTAGGTTTATGCAAATCCTAATCCACTCTTTGAAGATGGTTTATAGAATTGTTTGACTTCCTTTCACTAAAAATGGGTACTTTGTTCTTGTTTACAACTACAAATCCAATTATTGAGTTTGTTTTTGGTTTAAAGTCAATTTGGGGTCAACCAGAGGAGGGGACGGATCCACGAATCCTTTGAGGGATTTTCTGTCTCTTGGGATGCGTCTGGCATCTGTGTGGTGTCGGTTTGCTTCAAAAGACTACTTGTTTGGTTCCACTAGTTGAGACTTCATTTTTAGTAAAACCCAGTCCCATTTTATCACATGGGGACTTTTGAACACTCAAATTTTCTTTTAAAGAGTGTGTACTATTTTCAAACTTTGTGAACTTAGATGCTTCCTTTAGAATAGTAGTTTGTGTTTCTTTGAGTTTTACGTTTTCAATACGGAGCTCTCGACATGATTTACATCCAATGTCAATGGTTTTGTTTTTCTCAAGTCTTTTGATCTTTTCCTTTAATTCAAAATTTTCATTTTTCGAAAGGCCTTTATTAATTTTCAAATTTTTTTTATTTATGACCTTGAGACTAAGTTTACATAGTTTGTTATACTCACTATTCAATTCATCATCATCAATTGAAGAGTTATCATCTATAATAAGAAGAGTTAAAATGTACTTCACTAGATGCTTGAGCCATGAGACAAACTTCCTCTTTGTTCTTTTCTTCCTCTAATTCACCTCTATCACTCAAAGAACCTCCAACAAACGTCTTTTGGTCTTTGTTCCTTGGTGGTTTTGGACAATCTCCAATGAGATGGTTCAGATCTCCGCATCTATAGCATTTCCTTTCACCTTTTCCCTTTTTACCATCATGGTTTCTTTAGAATTATTTCTTCTCGTCACGAGGTTGTCTTACATACCTTCCTCTCCTATTGAAGAATTTTTTGAAGTCTCTAACCGCCATTACATACTCTTCATCTTCACTATCGGAGGTGGAACTTTCATCAACACTTGACTCCTTTTTGGCTTTTAGTGAAGAGACTTGGCTTTCTCTTTCTTGCTCTTGATGATTTCGAAGTCCTTTTCCATTACCACTTTATATACCTTAAGATTGTTGATGAGTTCGTCTAGTGGTAGTGATGACAAGTCCTTTGATTCTTCAACATCCATTAGCTTCAACCTCCACTTTGGATGAAGAGCCCTAAGAAATTTCCTCTCATAGTTTTTGTTAGAATAACTTTCATCAAGTGCTTTTAGAGTAGCAATAATAGTATTAAATCTAGCCAAACCATTATCAATGCTTTTCATATTCAAGGATAAAAAATTCCTCATATTGTTGGACAAGAAGATAAATTTTGTTATCCTTGACTTGTGAATTTTCTTGATGAGCGATTAATAAAGATTCTTAAATTTCTTTAGCCGTTTTACACATAAAAAATTCTTTCATATTCCTTTCTAGGCAAAACATTATAAAGAACCATTTTACCCTCAATAGTTTTACACTAGCTTACTTGACTAGGCTTGAACTCTCATTCCGTCACTTTTACTTCGACTAGGATTTCACCTTTCCTCTTCTTACGTCACTACTTCTTGTTCACTTTTGCTGCTATATGGGACAAGGACTTCTCTTTCTCTTTGTCGAAAGATTACCTCTCCTGAGAGTATTCTAAATCTTTAAGGAAAGGGTACGCGACAAGTGGAGCTTCAGCTTCAACCAAGAACTTATGTGTGTGCCCGGCAAGATAGGCCGATTGCTGAGCCCACTCTGGCTCAGCCGTACCACCCTGGGTGCGAGCCACCCTAGAAGCAAGCTATTACAGCGAGTGGCTGGAGCAGTAGTTCCGCAACTACTACCGTGGTTGTTGCCAACGGGGATCCCCCATTCCGAAAGGTTACTGGGCCAACCGTTAGGTCCAAAGTTGTATGCCACAGCTATGGTGCCGATAGATTCACTACTTCCGCGCCGTTATCCAAAATGTAACAAACTCAACATAGATGGATCAGCTGTTATGGGAGAGAGTGCAGGTGGTGGTATCGCAACTTCCTATTGAATCAAAAAAATGCCTACACCCATGCTCTCTGGAAAAGTCTTCTCCAGAAGGCTATTGCGCCTAAGTCAATCCCTAGCCTAGGGCTTTGCCATACCAGTGAGTCTGAGGCGCTGCTCTCAACCAAAGTCACAACAAACGAAGGGGGAAAGCTTGCTTTGCTTGCTGTAGCCCTATTTTTAGGCTTGGTAACAAGCGTAAGCTATTGTTGTAGGCTCAAGAAGGGTAGGCTCGCAGCTTCACTCAGCAGAAGAGCCTGACTTTCTATTAGTCAAGCGCTAGCGCCCAACCGGGCTTCTAAGTGATAGGGAAAGGGAAGAAAAGAAAGATGGTCACTCCTTTTAGGAACATGGCTCCGCATGGGGAGTACGGTTGCAAGACCGAAACTCAAAGGAATTGACGGGGGCCTGCACAAGCGGTGGAGCATGTGGTTTAATTCGATACAACGCGCAAAACCTTACCAGCCCTTTACATATGAACAAGAAAACCTATCCTTAACGGGATGGTATTGACTTTCATACAGGTGTTGCATGGCTGTCGTGAGATGTTTGGTCAAGTCCTATAACGAGCGAAACCCTCGTTTTGTGTTGCTGAGACATGCGCCTAAGGAGAAGCAAGCTTATTCTGTAATTCGCCGCATTGACGTTCATAAGCAACCGACTCATCTCTTTGAGTAAGAATGTTTCTAGCAATAGGTTTAAAGTAACCCGCAAGAATAATATGCTGAAGATCGATATCTTTTGATTTAACATAAATTTCAAAAATCTATTTTCCAATAAATAAAACCATCGCTTTCTAAAAGTGGTAGTTTTCGTATCAATTGCCCTTCTTTGTAGTTTTGGAATCCATAGATCGATTCAAGTTATAAATATAATTTACTTTAAAAATCCTTGGTAATGTAGCTCTTATGCCAATTGTGAAAAATTAGAAGGGGGTTGTATAGTTTTGGTATTTTAAAATCGTAGTTTCGAAAATTTATTGTGTAATCAAGCAAAGATAATATGTAAATGTAAATGCAAAACGATAAGTAAATAATGAGAAGATCGAAGCACAACACATGGATTTATAGTGGTTTGGTAACGAAGCTTCTTCCTAGTCATACTTCACTCCCTGAGTTTCCGACTCGAGAGTTAACTTCATTATGTCAACAAGCTTCCTTCTTGGCGAAGAAAACCGTATAACATCGTTTAAACTTTTATCGATGCAAAGCTATATACCGAGTCTTAATCTAGGTAGAACCAACATTTCTCTCTATATATTTTGAGGACTAAATACTAACTTAACTCTCTATTTTGGTGTATGATGGTGTTTATGACTAAGACTAGTTTACTTAAACGCTTACTTAGCACGTTTTATATTTGCTATTAACAAAATGTAAAGAAATCATTAAATAAAAATAACGTTTTTATGCTATTATTTGTATTAATATTACCGATAAGTTTTAGCTCCTAATAAGCTAGTGCATCAAACACGCTCTGGTGTTAAAATATGAATAACGACTTAACGAGACTATCACCTTAACATGACAAAATTAAGTTAAATAGGATGTGATGCAACTTTATAGCGATTTCTTAAAGACAAAGTGGTTCAAAAAGACAATAAAGTTGAGAAAAGAAGAAAGTGTGGCTATGCAGTCAGTTGTGCAGCCCTCACTTGTTCACCATAACTAAAGTAAAGGTTTAAATGGACTTTCAACTAACATGCTCTTTCTATTTAATCCAAGAGACCCAATAATATGGAAGAAATCTTGTTAGCTAGTACATATAAACTTAAAAGTCAAAAAGTTGTCACCCCACTTAAAGTCGATACTACTTTTGAAGCTCAATAACAAAGACATAAAGTCAAAGCAAAAGTTGTGTTATGTGTTGGATTAGCATATGTTCATTATGTCAAATCAAACTTTAGGATACGTGAAATGCCACTTATATTATTCATGAACGAGTGCCTTTAAAATCGCTTTATAAATATCTCATCTTTTGTTTTCATCATAAGTTACAAACTAAAGTTTTGATTGAAATAATTGGGCTATAAAAATATACTGAATTGGTTTGGGCCAAAATACGTCTTTTACAGTGGGCTAAATGTCAGGTGCATTTTGTAGTATAAGGCTATAAGCCCGATAAGCCAAATTCTCCATTAATTCAATGTCTTAGGGTGCGTTTGGTTTGTGGACGTTTTTAGATTTGGATTTGAGTTTGAATAAAAAATTGTCTATGATAAATTTGAATATTGTATATTATTTACATTGATAAAACATTTAAAATTAAAGTTTATCGTCAAAAAAAAAAAAAAAAAACAAAAAAAGTGATGAATATTAAAAAAGAACCCACAAATAACATGTGATGGAACAAATTTTCAGAACATTGACATTTGGCCAAAATTGCTAGATGCCAAATAAGGTTTGAGTCCAAACTTTGAGTCTCACTAATATAAACCAAACATCTATCTTTTATCATTATCCCCCACCTAATCTACCAAACGCATCCTTAGATGAAACAACAATTTATATGTCACTTTTTTATTTTTATTCATCTCTACAATCCATAACTTAAAAATTAATCCTAAATTATTTGACAACACCGGGTAAGTCTTGACAAATCTCATAGCGTCGTTCGTCATCCCAAGCCTTGAAAAATGCTATAAACATAGAAGAACTAGTTAGAATGGGTCCTGAGGCCAAGACCCTGTGAACCACCCTCTGCGGTCAAGTAGAACCTTTATATAAAGGATTTAGCATAAGGTAATATGAACGATTCAAATGGTATGCATGAACATATAAAATGTATGTTGTATGTAAATGGAGATATAGATTGAGAGTTAAGTGTAAGTAGAGAAGTGTAGGATATCATGACTTACCCCCTTTTTTCATGAAATACCTTTGTATATTGCTTTACGCCATGGACAATAAGGTGTGAAACACTCTATTACCCAGTGAATGGTGACCAAATAACTTCTTGACAAAGGTGTTCAGTTTGCGGCTATGAAGAAGGGTTTTTTTCTCACTTCGTTTGAGACCTTATTACTTTTCCTTCCTGGAAGACCTTAAGCCTCTTTCACGCTTATACAGTTATACTTTATATCCGAGATTAAGCACTTTCTGGAATAATACTTCTTGTCCGGGCTTAAGCCTCTTCTGGACTTATTTCATGTCCGACTTCTTGACTTATACTTCATGCTTGACTCAAATGACTCATATTTCATGTCCGACTTCTTGACTTATACTGACTCAAATGACTCGTATTTCATTTCCGGGCTTAAATTCCCTCTGGATTTATATTCATATCCAAGCTTAAGCCCATTCCAAATTTATATTTTACATCAAGGTTTATATTTCATATATCCGGACTTAAGACTTGTACTTCCTATCCGGGCTTTTTACGACTTTTGAGTATTTTGACCAAAATACTACGGAGTAGTTTAGCAAACCAAATAATACGAGTATAAATAAATTTTAACAATTTGTTTTATGTGCTGACGTCACTCACATCGAAACAATCACTCGCACGGCGGCGTTACGACGGACTCAGCGGCCAGCCAAAACTGCAACCGTTGAATGTTAGATCTCTAACTAGTTTCACTATTTCAAATTATGACTATGTTCATTTTATCAATGTATTGTTTTTATAAAGTTTGATATGTGACAATTATAAGCTTTGAAAATAATCAGATGTGAAGATGCCTCATTTTCAAGTGCTGAGAGACTGTTTGCCTTTGTTCATTTAAGTGTTTGTCTGCTTTTCCGCTTGCTTTTAAAGCTGTTAAGCACTTTTGAATGTTTGGATTAAACTCTGTATCTGCTAAAAAGGTAAGCAGGTATCAACCTGCTTACGGTTTATGAAATAAGCTGTTTCATCCACACACTCAAAATTGCTTATCCGCTTTAAAAGTAAGCGGATAAGCAGATAATCACTTAAATAAATGATGGCAAACAGTCTCGGCACTTGAAAATAAGCATCTATGTTTGATTATTTTCAAACTTTATAAGCAATATCAAACACCTATGAGTGTGCCAGTTACAGTAATTAAGTTTGATGTACTAAACCCTGCTTTCGTGAAATATCGTTTCTTAGCGAGATCCTATATACAGGTTATAGCTACTTCTGCTGATTAACCATTAGAGCGTTGAAAGGAGATTATCTTTCTTACTCGTTTTGTCTTTGTTACATATGTTGGTGGTACTTTCTTTGATTTTGTTATTTAGAACACAAGAAAATAAGTTATAAGGAAGAAATAGTTGGTTTTGTAGGGTCCATTGCACCAAGAAAATAATTGTTACGATGTCACATTTATAACAAGGGAATAAAAAGTTTGTGTAAAACTGCTTGGAATGGCTACGCGACAAGTTGGGCATGCTGCACTTCCGTTGATGAATATTGTTAGAATGAAGGGAGTCTCAATCCTGCAGCAGTTGGAGATGGAGGAGTGCCTACTTCGGACCTCATCGGAGAATTGGTGCATTATTAATGATGGAACGGAGAACCCCAACATTGTCATGGGGATTTCTGGGTAAGTTTCTTTGTAACTCGCAAATACAATTCACGTCTTGTTTGCCTTATATTTTTAGTCAGTTCCACCCTTAAGAAAATTAGCTTGGAAGATTTTGTTTGCCTTGTATTTTGGTAATCTTTATACGTATGCAAAATGAAAGGTAAATCATTTTATTTATCTTACTTTCAATGCAACCATAAGTACCTTCATGACAATGTAGCTATCTCTGATATTTACTCAAGAATATCGCATCAAAAGAATTCATTTTTGGACGACTGATAAATGTATTTGAAAAACGATATAAATGCAATTATGAGTTTTTTCTTACAAACAGGCAGCTTTAGCTTGCCGGTGTTACTTTGTCGGATTTCCAAAGCAAAGTTTCTAGTTGTTACGTCTAAAGTATATAATGGTGTCTTGAAATTGTATGTAGAGTACTATCATATGCTTCTACTTAATTGGGGTGCATTACATTATAACTGGCTCGCCTTCAGTTACAATAGTAAGGTGCTTCCACACTCGCTTCAGCACTGTGTTATTCACTGATTTTACCGGTTAGAATAGTCTCTGTCCTTACGGGTTAGGCTATAAACTTAATTCTGTTATAAGTTCTCTTTCTTTGCGAAAGTTAATAAATCTTTGGGATAGTTACTTGATTGTATGGCATTTTTGTTCTGTCCTTAAAAAAAAAGATGGTAACTATGTTCATGATATGTTACTAAGACATTATGTTATATGGATCTGTAATTAGGAAACCTGCTGAACTTGTTCAAATTAGCCCTGTACTAGAAGATAGAATCCCTGTTATACGACGGTTTACTGGTGGTGGGACTGTAATAGTCGATCATGGGACTATATTTGTTACATTTATATGCAATCAGAAAGATGTTCCTAAGGTACAACCATATCCTCGACCAATCATGTCTTGGAGCAGCCTATTATACAGTAAAGTGTTCGAAGGAATTGCTGATTTCAAACTGCGTGAGAATGGTACGTAGATTGAACCACATCCTTATCTATAAGCTTTCCTACCACCAGCGGATACTCAGGAATATTGATGTCTTTATAATTTGCTATATATTCTTCCGAAAGCTATAAAATCCCAGTTAGCATGTCGGAATTTCATGGTTTTTTGCTTGTTGATGTTGTTTTGTTTTTCTTAATTAAAATTGCTATCATTTTGATGTGGAAATGCTTTATAACGAATGTTTTTTGGTATGCTACAAGTCTGACAGTGTGACTTTATCTTTCTACAGACTATGTATTTGGCCTTCGCAAGTTCGGTGGAAATGCCCAATCAATTACTAAGAATCGTTGGATCCATCATACATCTTTTTTGTGGGATTATGAGACTCGTAACATGTCCTATCTCAAGCATCCAAAGCGGACTCCTGAATATCGGCTGGTATGCTAGTTATCTCATGAGTTTGTCTGATTTTATATACTTTTATGGAGTTCATATGAGTGCAATCAGAGGTGAATTATCTCAATGCAAGGTTATGTTTTATCTCAAAGAGGTCAAAACGGTAAAATGATATATCTAAAAACGAATCTGGTCGTAAGTAGCTGATGTGTATGAATAATGCATTTCACCATCACCACCTAAATCATTTTGTTCTAAACTTCGCTTTTTTGATGTAATAATATTATTTTGCCAAAATTTGACACAATAGTTTTTCAATAAAATTTAGGACAAACGTTTTTGGGTCAACTCATCCTGATAATAAGACCTTTATGGAGCTCATATGAGTGCAATCAGAGGTGAATTATCTCAATGCAAGGTTATGTTTTATCTCAAAGAGGTCAAAACGGTAAAATGATATATCTAAAAACGAATCTGGTCGTAAGTAGCTGATGTGTATGATTAATGCATTTCACCAATCACCACCTAAATCATTTTGTTCAAAACTTCGCTTTTTTGATGTAATAATATTATTTTGCCAAAATTTGACACAATAGCTTTTTCAATAAATTTAGGAGAAAAACGTTTTTGGGTCAACTCATCCTGATAATAAGACCTTTATTGATCCTTACAAAAGTTACCCGTTATTCAGCTTGTCCAGTTTGCCACCTCATAGTGGAGTTTTTAAAGTTGAAATACTAAAAGGTATGAGAGGTGCTTTAGTGAAAGACACTTGGGAGATGTATGTTCTGAATGTCTGCTACAGAATTTGTGATTAGTGACTAGGAAGGTCATTCGCTTGAATTGGTTTTTAACTAAAGAAAAACGAGTCTAATTTTGCTTATCGACCTAGAGAATGAAATTTGCCTGGAACCTTTGGTTTTAGTAGATATATTAGTGGCCTTAGTTGCAACATTTGTCCAGATAGGCTGAGTATGCAGAACATTCATTTGTGTAAGTTTATGGCCTTGTGTTTATCTTATTTTGAACCAATTTTATTTTATGGGTAAAACTTAAGTGAGGCAACAATGATTACATGGAAGGTAAGACTAACAAATGGTTGAATTGGTCCAAGTGAATAGGTAAGATTTTGGTCATTAAACCATAGCTTGTGTACATTTATAATCATCTTTTATGCTGCATGCCAGTCCAACTTATTGGTTGGTTACATGTTTACCCTTTTTCCTCTGTTTTAAGCATTTATTATCTACTTTTTGTTTAGGCAAGGGATCATCTCGATTTCATCTGCCCCATGAAGGACTATATTTCAAGGTCGGATTTCATCAACAAAACCATCGATGCAGCAGGAAGTCAATTTTCTATTGAATCGACAGAGTTTGAAGCAATTAAACCTCCATCCAGCTTGAAATTTACTCCCACCTCCAAATTACTAACTAAATTTAGCAAGTTTAGTGACACATTGGGAAAAAAAAAGAGAAAGCTACCTACAATGGGAAAAAGTGACAAGTTGCATACATTTTCAGGTAATTTGCCCGAAAATTTATTGTGTAATCAAGCAAAGATAATATGTAAATGTAAATGCAAGACGATAAGTAAATAATGAGATGATCGAAGCACAACACATGGATTTATAGTGGTTTGGTAACGAAGCTCCTTCCTTGTCATACTTCACTCCCGGAGTTTCCGACTCGAGAGTTAACTTCATTATGTCAACAAGCTTCCTTCTTGGCGGAGAAAACCGTATAACATCGTTTAAACTTTTATGGATGCCAAAGCTTCCTTGTTGGCCGTTGGATTAGAGGGTGTTTTTTGAATGGCTGAGATTGGGTTTGATGGGGGATTTGAAATTTTCGTTTGGGTTTCGAATATTTTGACTCTTCGCGGGTTTATATAAAGCACAAACGTAAGATGTTTTTCTCTAGTTTCAAATTGCTCTATTGAAAATCTGATATTTACTTATTTCATTTGCTATATACCATTATTTTTTATTATTATTATTATTATTTTTTTTAATAACCATGGTTTTCAACTTTTTGGCCGACTAATTTAGTTATTTAGTAAAAAAAAATTTAAAAATATAAAATAAAGTTAAAAATAAATACTATATATGACTAGCAGCTAAGGAGTTATAAGATCTTACTTCATGAATGTAAAATGAAGAACAAGTATCTCAAATGAATTATCAAATCATTAGTCTGGTGCAAAAAATAAATATCCAAAAACAAGAAACAAGAATTGTAAAAAATGCTCAGAGCGCTGGGTACCCTCATGCCATAGAGGTGGGTGTCATAGGTAAAAAGTGTTGTCACATCTCCGAAAATTCCTCCGGCGCGAGATCTTCAACGGCACCAAAAAAAACCCTCCCTCATATAAATGTAGTGCCATAAGTAAAAATGGTGTCGTTAAGTCCACACATACCCCACTAAATACATAAATATAACACACCCACACACACACAACAAAAAAACCGCACTGGCTGTTATATACCAGTCAAGACAATTTGACACCAAATCTGATACCATGCGCCGTTGCTTGATTTATGCTGGTAAAATGGCACGACCTTACCAGCCATGTGTACCTCTTTCTCTTACAAGATCTTGATTTGTTAGGTTGTGTATCATTGCTCAAATTATTATTGTTTGTTTTTGTAATCAAAAAGTTTAACCAAACATTTTAATCATAACATTATCTCAACATTCAATCTTTACCATAAGAAGTCCTTAATTTATGTGATAGCTAGATCTTGCATTTATAGGTTATTAGTAGTAAGATTGAAGAAATATAATTTACTTTAAAAATCCTTGGTAATGTAGCTCTTATGCCAATTGTGAAAAACTAGAAGGGGTTGTATAGTTTTGGTATTTTAAAATCGTAGTTTCGAAAATTTATTGTGTAATCAAGCAAAGATAATATGTAAATGTAAATGTAAATGTAAATGCAAGACGATAAGTAAATAATGAGAAGATCGAAGCACAACACATGGATTTATAGTGGTTTGGTAACGAAGCTCCTTCCTTGTCATACTTCACTCCCTGAGTTTCCGACTCGAGAGTTAACTTCATTATGTCAACAAGCTTCCTTCTTGGCGGAGAAAACCGTATAACATCGTTTAAACTTTTATCGATGCAAAGCTATATACCGAGTCTTAATCTAGGTAGAACCAACATTTCTCTCTATATATTTTGAGGACTAAATACTAACTTAACTCTCTATTTTGGTGTATGATGGTGTTTATGACTAAGACTAGTTTACTTAAACGCTTACTTAGCACGTTTTATATTTGCTATTAACAAAATGTAAAGAAATCATTAAATAAAAATAACGTTTTTATGCTATTATTTGTATTAATATTACCGATAAGTTTTAGCTCCTAATAAGCTAGTGCATCAAACACGCTCTGGTGTTAAAATATGAATAACGACTTAACGAGACTATCACCTTAACATGACAAAGTTAAGTTAAATAGGATGTGATGCAACTTTATAGCGATTTCTTAAAGACAAAGTGGTTCAAAAAGACAATAAAGTTGAGAAAAGAAGAAAGTGTGGCTATGTAGTGAGTTGTGCAGTCCTCACTTGTTCACCATAACTAAAGTAAAGGTTTAAATGGACTTTCAACTAACATGCTCTTTCTATTTAATCCAAGAGACCCAATAATATGGAAGAAATCTTGTTAGCTAGTACATATAAACTTAAAAGTCAAAAAGTTGTCACCCCACTTAAAGTCGATACTACTTTTGAAACTCAATAACAAAGACATAAAGTCAAAGCAAAAGTTGTGTTATGTGTTGGATTAGCATATGTTCATTATGTCAAATCAAACTTTAGGATACGTGAAATGCCACTTATATTATTCATGAACGAGTGCCTTTAAAATCGCTTTATAAATATCTCATCTTTTGTTCTATCATAAGTTACAAACTAAAGTTTTGATTGAAATAATTGGGCTATAAAAATATACTGAATTGGTTTGGGCCAAAATACGTCTTTTACATTGGGCTAAATGTCAGGTGCATTTTGTAAGTAGTATAAGCCTATAAGGCTATAAGCCCGATAAGCCAAATTCTCCATTAATTCAATGTCTTAGGGTGCGTTTGGTTTATGGACGTTTTTAGATTTGGATTTGGATTTGAGTTTGAATAAAAAATTGTCTATGATAAATTTGAATATTGTATATTATTTACATTGATAAAACATTTAAAATTAAAGTTTATCGTCAAATAAAAATAAAAATAAAAAGTGATGAATATTAAAAAAGAACCCACAAATAACATGTGATGGAACAAAGTTTCAGAACATGGACATTTGGCCAAAATTGCTAGATGCCAAATAAGGTTTGAGTCCAAACTTTGAGTCTCACGAATATAAACCAAACATCTAGCTTTTATCATTATCCCCCACCTAATCTACCAAACGCATCCTTAGATGAAACAACAATTTATATGTCACTTTTTTATTTTTATTCATCTCTACAATCCATAACTTAAAAATTAATCCTAAATTATTTGACAACACCGGGTAAGTCTTGACAAATCTCATAGCGTCGTTCGTCATCCCAAGCCTTGAAAAATGCTATAAACATAGAAGGACTAGTTAGAAGGGGCCAAGACCCTGTGAACCACCCTCTGCGGTCAAGTAGAACCTTTATATAAAGGATTTAGCATAAGGTAATATGAACGATTCAAATGGTATGCATGAACATATAAAATGTATGTTGTATGTAAATGGAGATATAGATTGAGAGTTAAGTGTAAGTAGAGAAGTGTAGGATATCATGACTTACCCCCTTTTTTCATGAAGTACCTTTGTATATTGCTTTACGCCATGGACAATAAGGTGTGGAAACACTCTATTACCCAGTGAGTGGTGACCAAATAACTTCTTGACAAAGATGTTCAGTTTGCGGCTATGAAGAAGGGTTTTTTTCTCACTTCGTTTGAGACCTTATTACTTTTCCTTCTTGGAATACCTTAAGCCTCTTTCACGCATATACAGTTATACTTTATATCCGAGATTAAGCACTTTCTGGAATAATACTTCTTGTCCGGGCTTAAGCCTCTTCTGAACTTATTTCATGTCCGACTTCTTGACTTATACTTCATGTCTTGACTCAAATGACTCATATTTCATTTCCGGGCTAAAATTCCCTCTGGATTTATACTTCATATCCAAGCTTAAGCCCATTCCAATTTTATATTTTACATCTTAAGGTTTATATTTCATATATCCGGACTTAAGACTTGTACTTCGTATCCGGGCTTTTTACGACTTTTGAGTATTTTGACCAAAATACTACGGAGTAGTTTAGCAAACCAAATAATACGAGTATAAATAAATTTTAACAATTTGTTTTATGTGCTGACGTCACTCACATCGAAACAACCACTCGCACGGCGGCGTTACGACGGACTCAGCGGCCAGCCAAAACTGCAACCGTTGAATGTTAGATCTCTAACTAGTTTCACTATTTCAAATTATGATTATGTTAATTTTTATCAATGTATTGTTTTTATAAAGTTTGATATGTGACAATTATAAGCTTTGAAATAATCAGACATCAAGATGCTTATTTTCAAGTGCTGAGAGACTGTTTGCCTTTGTTTATTTAAGCGGTTATCTGCTTTTCCGCTTGCTTTTAAAGCTGATAAGCACTTTTGAATGTTTGGATTAAACTCCGTATCTGTTAAAAAGTAAGCAGGTATCAACCTGCTTATGGTTTATGAAATAAGCTGTTTCATCCACACACTCAAAATTGCTTATCCGCTTTAAAAGTAAGCGGATAAGCAGATAATCACTTAAATAAATAATGGCAAACAGTCTCTCAGCACTTGAAAATGAGGCATCTTGATGTCTGATTATTTTCAAACCTTATAAGAAAGATCAACCACCTATGAGTGTGCCAGTTACAGTTGTTAAGTTTGATGTACTAAATGATCTACCCCGCTTTCGTGAAATATTGTTTCTTAGCGAGATCCTATATACAGGTTATAGCTACTTCTGCTGAGTAACCATTAGAGCGTTGAAAGGAGATTATCTTTCTTACTCGTGTTTTCTTTGTTACATATGTTGATCTTGTTATTTAGAACACGAGAAAATAAGTTGTGATGGAAGAAATAGTTGGTTTTTTAGGGTCCATTGCATCAAGAAAATAATTGGTACGAAATAATTGGTACGATGTCACGTTTATAACAAGGGAATAAAAAGTTTGTGTGAAACTGCTTGGAATGGCTACGCGACAAGTTGGGCATGCTGCACTTCCGTTGATGAATATTGTTAGAATGAAGGGAGTGCCAATACTGCGGCAGTTGGAGATGGAGGAGTGCCTACTTCGGACCTCATCGGAGAATTGGTGCATTATTAATGATGGAACGGAGAACCCCAACATTGTCATGGGGATTTCTGGGTAAGTTTCTTTGTAACTCGTAAATACAATTCGCGTCATGTTTGCCTTATATTTTTTAGTCAGTTCCACTTTTAAGAAAATTAGCTTGGAAGATTTTGTTTGCCTTGTATTTTGGTAATCTTATACGTATGCAAAATGAAAGGTAAATCACTTTATTTATCTTACTTTCAATGCAACCACAAGTACCTTCATGACAATTGTAGCTATCTCTGATATTCACTCAATAATATTGCGTCAAAAGAATTCATTTTGGACGACTGATAAATGGATTTGAAAAACGATATAGATGCAATTATGAGTTTTTTCTTACAAACAAGCAGCTTTAGCTTGCCGGTGTTACTTTGTCGGATTTCCAAAGCAAANAAAACAAAAAAAAAAAAAAAAAAAAAAAAAAAAATAAAAAAAAAAAAAAAAAAAAAAAAAAAAAAAAAAAAAAAAAAAAAAAAAAAAAAAACACTAGAACAAAGAATAGATACAAAAACCCAAAGACTACTTGACAAAGAAGCACATAGGCAAACACACAAACCACTCGGGTGTAAGAACTGAATTCACTAAAGCCTGGCCCACGAACTAAAATAGACAATGCTTAGAACCACAATGAATGTTGTACTGCATCAGACATGTACTGATATCACAGCAGCAGACCCACAAAAAAGAAACCTTTTACTGCAGACTTGAACCTACTGAAACATCGGCCTGACATAACTACAGATATCTTCAATCACGACATTTAACCGGATCAAAAAGCCATTGTTGCCAATTTATTTCACTTTTCTTTCCAGATCTTCTCGCAATCCACTCGAAACTTTTAAGTTGAATGTCTTGAACTATTTTATTTAGACTTGAAGCTTTTCCTTTAAAAACTCGCGTATTTCTTTCTTTCCAAATGAAGTACCCCGATGTCCAAATCACCGCTTGCCACATTTTAGATGAATGGCTAGGGATGCTAACGTTTCCATTAGATGAAAAAAAATCCCCGATGGAAAATGCATTATCATTCCCAACCTTCCACCAACAATATCATATGCTTTTACTTAATTGGGGTGCATTAAATTTCAACTGGCTGGCCTTCAGTTACAATAGTAAGGTGCTTCCACACTCACTTCGGCACCGTATTATTCACTGACTTTACCGGTTAGAACAGTCTATGTCCATATAGGTTAGGCTATAAACTTAATTCTGTTATAAGTTCTCTTTCTTTGCTAAAGTTAATAAATCTTTGGAATAGTTATTTGATTGTATGCCATTTTTGTTCAGTCGTGAAAAAAAGATGGTAACGTTACTAAGACATTATGTTATATATGGATCTGTAATTAGGAAACCTGCTGAACTTGTTGAAATTAGCCCTGTACTAGAAGATAGAATCCCTGTTATACGACGGTTTACTGGTGGTGGGACTGTAATAGTCGATCATGGGACTATATTTGTTACATTTATATGCAATCAGAAAGATGTTCCTAAGGTACAACCATATCCTCGACCAATCATGTCTTGGAGCAGCCTATTATACAGTAAAGTGTTCGAAGGAGTTGCTGATTTCAAGCTGCGTGAGAATGGTACGTAGATTGAACCACATCCTTATCTATAAGCTTTCCTACTACTGGCGGATACTCAGAAATATTGTCTTTATAATTTGCGCTATATTCTTCTGAAAGCTATAAAATCCCAGTTAGCATGACGAAATTTCATTGTTTTTGCTTGTTGACGTTTGTTTTTCTCAATTAAAATTGCCATCATTTGATCTGGGAATGCTTTATAACGAATGTTTTTTGGTATGCTACAAGTCTGACAGTGTGACTTTATCTTTCTACAGACTATGTATTTGGCCTCCGCAAGTTCGGTGGAAATGCCCAATCAATTACTAAGAATCGTTGGATCCATCATACATCTTTTTTGTGGGATTTTGAGACTCGTAACATGTCCTATCTCAAGCATCCGAAGCGGACTCCTGAATATCGGCTGGTATGCTAGTTATCTCATGAGTTTGTCTGATTTTGTTATATACTTTTATGGAGCTCATATGAGTGCAATCAGAGGTGAATTATCTCAATCCAAGGTTATGTTTTATCTCAAAGAGGTCAAAACGGTAAAATGATATATCTAAAAACAAATGTGGTCGTAAGTAGCTGACGTGCATGATTAATGCATTTAACCACCTAAATCATTTTGTTCAAAACTTCGCTTTTTCGATGTAATAATATTATTTTGCCAAAATTTGACACAGTAGTTTTTCAATAAAATTTAGGACAAAAACGTTTTTGGGTCAACTCATCCTGATAATAAAACCTTTATCGATCCGTACAAAAGTTACATGTGATTCAGCTTGTCCAGTTTGCCACCTCATAGTGGAGTTTTTAAAGTCGAAATACTAAAAGGTTTGAGAGGTGCATTAGTGAAAGACACTTGGGAGATGTGTGTTCTGAATGTCTGCAACAGAATTCATGATTAGTGACTAGGAAGGTCATTCGCTTGAATTGGTTTATAACTAAAGAAAAAAGAGTCTGATTTTGCTTGGGATATACTGACCTAGAGAATGAAATTTGTCTGGAGCCTTTGGTTTTAGTAGATATATTAGTGGTCTTAGTTGCAACATTTGTCTTAACAGGCTTAGAGTATGAAGAAAGTTCATTTCTATAAGTTTATAGCCTCATGTTTATCTTATTTTGAACCAATTTTATTTTATGGGTAAAACTTAAATGAGGCAACAATGATTACATGGAAGGTAAGACTAACAAATGGTCGAATTGTTCCAAGTGAATAGGTAAGCTTTTGGTCATTAAACCATAGCTTGTGTACATTTATAATCATCTTTTTATGCTGTATGTCAGTCCAACTTATTGGTTGGTTGCATGTTTACCCTTTTTCCTCTGTTTTAAGCATTTATTATCTACTTTTTGTTTAGGCGAGGGATCATCTCGATTTCATCTGCCCCATGAAGGACTATATTTCAAGGTCGGATTTCATCAACAAAACCATCGATGCAGCAGGAAGTCAATTTTCTATTGAATCAACAGAGTTTGAAGCAATTAAACCACCATCCAGCTTGAAATTTACTCCCACCTCCAAATTACTAACAAAACAGGAATTAGAGGCTGCGATATATCAAACTCAACCAATAGAAGCATCTGTCTCTTCAATTTAAATTAACTGTGATCTATATGACAAATGAACACTGAGCAAGGCTTCCATATGATTGTTTTTGTGAAATATTTTTAGCCACGACATGTGGACTTTGAGATTAATTATCATTCATTGTCTCAACTGCACTTGATGATTTATTAAATTTAGCAGTTTGAATAAAACCCTGTTGAGTTTACTTGTCGAAATTGGTAGTTGTTTAACGTCTGCAATGCTTTTCATTGTTTAGACATTACAAAGATATGTTATTTGTATTTTAAACTATTGCATAAACTTAGATTAGATGACTTCTCAGAATGTAGGTCCTGATATAATACTATGTATACCGTAAATATGTATGATTTTCTTTCTATTATTCTTCCTATTAGGAGGTTGTGTGGAACTATGGATACGCTTCAAGCTTGCCAGTATACTAATTATGTAATGTTTGGTAAATTACTAAATTTATAGTTATGTATGATCTTATGATTTCTTTTGGGCCAAAGTTATCAGAATAACATAAAGAAAATTTTAACATGTAAAATCTACCTAATCATTGGCAAGATTAAGAGTTTGTTACAGCTTAATAATTTTGTTTAACATAGATTATAGCACAACAACGTGACTAGGGGTATAACATTATAAAGAAATTTCCTCATTCCACCAAGCTAAATGCAATAGGCATCATTGCGGGCATGGTCAAAACACAGAGGTCTCAATACAATGGTAAAAATATAAAAAGTCAAAAAGTTTAATTTCAAGCATCGTCTTCATAAACTCGAAAAGACAATCGTTCATCTTCCCCCGTGTATACTTTACATTTCCCTGCTCGACTTACTACTATGAACACATTTCTATGGAGTACGAGAAGTAAACATTTACTTATAAGAAACCAACATCAAAAGTTAACAGGACCCATTAGGAATGAAATTTAGATGTAGCAGTAGGAAATCATAACAGATGTGCAAAAAAGATATGTTTGTCTGTCAGACAGCCATGTAACCATGCCAAGACCCATTAGATGGGGCTGGCAACGATCCTCTACTGAGCCATGGCCCATGGCCGAGACCATAAGGCTCGGTTAATCACGCTCTGGTTACATGGCCATGATGCATCAACCAGACATGGGTTTCTGTCTTCTTAGGAATCAAGAATACAGAGGTACGAGCCTATAGAACAGATCGTGTTCAAGTAATTGTCCCAAAAAGAATAGTAACATAGCTAAACCTATAGTAGCAGTAGGAAATCATAACAGATGTGCAAAAAAGATATGTTTGTCTGTCAGACAGCCATGTAACCATGCCAAGACCCATTAGATGGGGCTGGCAATGATCCTCTACTGAGCCATGGCCGAGACCATAAGGCTCGGTTAATCACGCTCTGGTTACATGGCCATGATGCATCAACCAGACATGGGTTTCTGTCTTCGAATCAAGAATACAGAGGTACGAGCCTATAGAACAGATCCTGTTCAAGTAAGGTCGTGCCTGTCTGCCACCTTGTCCTCTTTATATACACTATCTCTTTTGCACTTTCTAGCGATGTGGGACTAGAGAGTAGACATAATTGAACACATTTCTATGGAGTACGAGAAGTAAACATTTACTTATAAGAAACCAACATCAAAAGTTAACAGGACCCATTAGGAATGAAATTTGTAGCAGTAGGAAATCATAACAGATGTGCAAAAAAGATATGTTTGTCTGTCAGACAGCTATGTAACCATGCCAAGACCCATTAGATGGGGCTGGCAACGATCCTCTACAGAGCCATGGCCAAGACCATAAGGCTCGGTTAATCACGCTCTGGTTACATGGCCATGATGCATCAACCAGACATGGGTGCACGAGCCTATAGAACAGATCCTGTTCAAGTAAGGTCGTGCCTGTCTGCCACCTTGTCCTCTTTATATACACTATCTCTTTTGCACTTTCTAGCGATGTGGGACTAGAGAGTAGACATAATTGAACTGGGTTTTCTTTTCACTTTTTGTTCAATTAGCTCTTATTTTACTTATTGCAACAAAACAAATATATATATATGTATTTGTTGCATTTCCATTAACATCATAAGATAGAAAACATATTAGTCGCTCAAATTGGTGGAAGCTACATTTACCAAAATTATGCAACTTTAAATATCACGTGCAACTATAAAAGTTGAATACCAAAAAAGTTTGTGAGGATGTTTTAGATCATCAGCGAAAGATAACTAAAGAAGATATCTGTGCTGTTTCTTCTTAAGAGAATTTAGTATTAGTGAAAACAACAGCCAGAATTTAGCTATCATTAGTACATGAAAATTTATAAGAATGGATTTCCACTCATAGAGACAGTAAAATGAATGGCAGCCAGAATTCCATTTCATGAGAAGTAAACCTTAAGCATAACTTCTTCAAATTATTTTGGCTAGGGATCATCTCGATTTCATGTGCCCCATGAAGGACTTTCTTTGAAAATCAGATTGCATCAACAAAACAATCATTGCAGCAACTAAGCCAATTTTCTTTTTCATTAACAGATTTTGAAGCAATCAAACTTGCAACTTATCAACTTGATCCCACCTCCAAATTACTAAGTAGGATTTGAGGCTGCAGTTATTAGGCGCGACCAGTAGAATCACTTATATCTCTCATACGTAATACCTCCATCTGATTGTTTTGTGAAATATTTTAAGCCACGAAATGTGGACCCGTTCCTTGTCCCAGAGCACTTCATGAATATTCAAATTTAGCTGCTTTATTAAAACTGTGCTAATATCTAGTTTTCGAAATCGGTAGTTGTTTAACATTTGGCATGCTTTTAATTGCTAGAACATCTGAACATTTTTATATGTTATTTGGGTTGTAGACTATTGCATAAATTTTGATTAGATGACTTCCCAGAATGTATGTATCAAATATACATAATACGAAGTACATTATGTTTTGCTATTATTCTTCCTATTTGGAGGTGATCTTATAATTTTTAGGGCCAAAGTAATCAGAATAACATAAAGACAATTTTTCTAACATGTAAAACCTACCTAATCATTGGTAAGGTTATAAAATGATTGCAAGACATTATCTGTTCATGTATATCATTGAACATCAACCGTTACTTCACAGAATCCATTAGCAGTGGTCATGTATAGCAGACTAGCAGTAAAAAATCATAACACAAAACGATTTACGAACGGATGCAAAAAAGATATATGTTTGTCTGTCAGACAGCCATGTAACCATGCCAAGACCCATTAGATGGGCTGACAACGATCCTCTACTGAGCCATGGCCGAGACCATAAGACTCGGTTAATCACGCTCTAGTTACATGGCCATGATTCATCAACCAGACATGGGTTTCTGTCTTCTTAGGTATCAAGAATACAGAGGTACGAGCCTATAGAACAGATCCTGTTCAAGTAAGGTCGTGCCTGTCTGCCAACTTGTCCTCTTTATATACACTATCTCTTTTGCAATTTCTAGCGATGTGGGACTAGACATAACATAATTAGGCTTTGCTTCTTTTCACTTTTTGTTTAATTAGCTCTTATTTTAACTACTCACAACAAAGCAACTATATATTATTGCATTTAAATCAACACCATAAAATTGAAAACATATTAGTCGCCCAGTTTGTGGAAGCTACGATTACCAAAAATATGAAACTTTAAATTTCAAGTTCAATGCTTAAAGTTGAATTTCCTAATTGGTCTTAAAAGATAATGCCATTAGGAATTAAGAAACAAGCTTCATTTTGGTTGGTGGAGTATACTGACCTAGGAAATAAATAATGTCTGATAAAAAAGGTGTTAGTAGATAGATCAGTAACCTTAGCTACACTGTCGGTAGCACTATTTAATAGCCCAAGCTTACATGATAAACTTTGGATGTTTATCTATAATTAGTACATAAAAATTTAAAACAATGGGTTATCAATCGCGAGGCAGTAATAAGAATGACAGCCCGAGTTCCATCTCTATGAGAAGTAAACCATAAGGTTAACTACGTCAAATTATTCTGGCTAGGGATCATCTCGATTTCATATGGCCCATGAAAAAATGTCTTTCAAGCTCAGATTTTATCAACAAAACTATCGATGCACCTCCAAATTAATAACTAAGCAGGATTTAGAGGCTGCAGTTATTAAACTCGACCAATAGAAGCACGCATATCTCTTCATTCTACATTAACATTGATATGTATGACAAATGAACACACATAGTACCTCCATATGATTCCTTTGTAATCTTTCTGAAGTCACGACATGTGGACTTGAGATTAATTAGCATTCACAATCTGATTAAAGGAACTTCGTGATTTGTTATTGTAGCAGCTTGAATAAAACTTTGTTGATTTCTAGTTGTTAAAAAATGGTAGTTTAACATTTGACATGATTTTCATTGCTAGAACATCTGTCAACGTATGTTATTTGGATTGGAAACTATGCATAAACTGAACCAATAGAAGCACTTATATCTCTTCATTCTACATTAACATTGATTATTTATGGCAAAGGAACACACGTAGTACTTCCATCGATCTGATCATTTTTGTGATATATTCTAAGCCACGATAGGTACACTTATGCATTATCCCAACCGCACTTCATGATTTTTTTACTTTAGCTGCTTAATTAAAACTTTGTTGATTGCTACTTCTTGAAATTGGTAGTTGTTTAACATTTGATATGCTTTTCACTGCTAGAACATCTGAACATTTTTAAAGTTATTTGGGTTGTAGACTATTGCATAAATTTTGATTAGATGATCGGCTTCCCAGAATGTATAAATGTATCAAATATAATACGATGTACCGTAACTATGATGATCTTCGATCTTTTTATTATTCATCCTATTATGAGGTTGTGTGGAACTCCTGATATGCTTCAAACTTCTCAATATACCAATTATGTAATATTAGGTAAATTTGGCCATGTTATGATTATTTTAGGGCCAAAGTTATCAGAATAACATAAAGACTACTTTTTTAAAGTGTGCAAAAAAGATAGGTTTGTCTGTCAGACAACCATGTAACCATGCCTAGACCCATTAGATGGGCTGGCAACGATCCTCTACTGAGCCATGGCCGAGACCATAAAGCTCGGTTAATCACGCTCTAGTTACATGGTCATGATGCATCAACCAGACATGGGTTTCTGTCTTCTTAGGAATCAAGAATACAGAGGTACGAGCCTATAGAACATGTTTGAGCAAATTTCCTTTTCCACCAAGCTAAATGCAATAGGCATCATTGCGGGCATGGTCAAAACACAGAGGTCTCAATACAATGGTAAAAATATAAAAAGTCAAAAACTTTAATTTCAAGCATCGTCTTCATAAACTCGAAAAGACAATCGTTCATCTTCCCCCGTGTATACTTTACATTTCCCTGCTCGACTTACTACTATGAACACATTTCTATGGAGTACGAGAAGTAAACATTTACTTATAAGAAACCAACATCAAAAGTTAACAGGACCCATTAGGAATGAAATTTAGATGTAGCAGTAGGAAATCATAACAGGTGCAAAAAAGATATGTTTGTCTGTCAGACAGCCATGTAACCATGCCAAGACCCATTAGATGGGGCTGGCAACGATCCTCTACTGAGCCATGGCCGAGACCATAAGGCTCGGTTAATCACGCTCTGGTTACATGGCCATGATGCATCAACCAGACATGGGTTTCTGTCTTCTTAGGAATCAAGAATACAGAGGTACGAGCCTACAGAACAGATCCTGTTCAAGTACGGTCGTGCCTGTCTGCCTTTTTCTTCTCCTTATATACACTATCCCTTTTGCACTTTCTAGCGATGTGGGACTAGACAGTAGACATAACTGAACTGGGTTTTCTTTTCACTTTTTGTTCAATTAGCTCTTATTTTACTTATTGCAACAAAACAAATATATATATGTATTTGTTGCATTTCCATTAACATCATAAGATAGAAAACATATTAGTCGCTCAAATTGGTGGAAGCTACATTT
>LBNU01010263.1:25329-54630 GCA_014162995.1 Artemisia annua
ATAAACCATGTCGAGTTTATTAGATACCATATTATTAATATTGTTGTTTTTAATATTCACATAGTTAACTGATGGTAATATAAGTGTAACCTAGTGAATCGTTTGTGAACGTAAATTGGGTTCGCCGATTACGTAACATGTTATCAGAATATGATGAAATCACTTATTGAACCAAGTGGAGTTTCTTTGGAATAAATACTCATAAATACAAGTTTTATTTTTTAGAAAAATTACTTGAACGCTGTTTATGAACAAGATGAGTTTGTTTGGAAAAAAATCCTGATAATATAACAAAGTTGTTACACTTATTTTTGTGGAAAAGTTTCTTTGACTTATTTAGCTATTTTAAACCATGTTGAGTTTAATATAAACTAAATATCGTTCTTGAAACTTTATGCATTTAAAATTTACATGATCTATAGAACCTTGTTGTGAGTTTCTTTGTAAGAGTAATTCTAATTTAAACCTGTCGAGTTTTCTTTTAGGAATTAGACATGTGATACAAGATATAATATTTCTTAAAGAATATTGACAAAAATCATATTACAATTTTTGTTTTTTAAAAAATTATGTAATATGGATTATTTTGTTTGATTGTTTGATCGAAAGGTTCATAAAGCTGGTTTTTATAATGGATTTTACCAAACCAGTAGTGTATAAACAAAATTTGATGTAATCTTTTGTAAGAAAACACTTATGTGATATAGCAAGTTGTTAATTATTCCAAAATTTAGTTTAGGACTAATAACGGAATCTCCGATTTAAACAGAATGTTGAATGTCACGAGTACATCTAAAAGATCTGCTCCCGAACTTGATTGAATGGGAGACCGTATACTGAGTTATGTGTTACGTAGATGCTTTAAAGCTTTCAGATTTTATATGCGCATAACTATGGTTAAATGGCATGAATGAACATGAAATTGTTGCCAAGGCGGGATCCGACCTCGTAGATAATGGTGGATTAACACTTGGCATCATGTCATAAGTAATGCATGATAAGAGGTTTGGTTAAACTCTTTCAAAGCAGCAGAAAAGGAGAGATACAATTATGGAAACTCTTCAACTGCAATAATGCAAGGGACAAAAGAAACATTGATCGTTGAAATTCCAACATGTGGAAAAGAGCTTAAGTGAACCAACATGTTGTATGGCCAGAGATCGTAGGAATCTGTGCTGGATGGTTGCTTAATAAAATTGCTTTCTTTTTTTTTTAATCAAATAATAATTGCGTTAATATTGAACAAAAATTTTGGTCAGTGATGTTATGCCCTTTCATTAAATATTTTAAGCCGAATATTTTTTAATGGATTTTTTAATTAAACTGAGTATGGAATTCAGCTTATTTGATCTTTAAATAGCATGCCAATTCGACATGTTAATGTAACTCGAATACGTTAATTTAATTAATAAAACAAAAGCACGGATTACAAAATGGAAATTGTGTTGAAGCCAAATTGACAAGGTTGTCTTTTCACTCGTTGACGAAATTACCGAACCCTTGATTCACGTGGTTTTATGGGATTTGGAATCGATACCTACTAAGGTACCAATTAGCGAGTATACTCTTACTTGAGAGTAAGGACATAGACAAGATTGATCTATAAAAATAAGTGAGAATCAACTTATTATCGAAAACAAGGCGGTTCGATGTGATATCGGAAGTTTGATATGTGTTCTCCCATTTCCAACAGTTATGTGCTAAACCATTGGAATAAGACACAAATTTATTGCTCCGTCATGACTCCTCAACAGAATTGTTGAAATGAAAATTAACCGTGCCTTGAAAAGATTATGGTTATGCAATGTTATTAAAAGTCCTGTTTAAGCAATGGCAGTGTGGGGAAAGCGATTTTATCGCATATTTATTTTTAGATAATAACTTGTAGGAAAGATGATATTCTAATGATACTAGGATGTAAGAAAACCATTCTTATAAGTACTTACGTAATGGGGGTATCTATCTGTACTGACACCAAGATTCAAAATATTGGATCTAAAACTGTGGATATCATATTTGTTGATATGCTCATATAGAGTGCTTATCATTCATTTGGATATGATTTCAGAAAAATCTGCAATATATACAAAGATACGATAATGGAATCCAGGAAAACTTCATTTGTTTGACAATTGTGTTTCCATTAATTTATCCAAGGAAACTATGGAGTTATCTAACTAGATCAATTACAATTGTCCATGATGAGAGGAACTAAATGATGATTTCAATACATGATGAGAGACATCAAGATGATAACGGTCTTCTGATAAGGAGACAACGAGATGATAATGATCTCCAAGATGAGAGACAAGATCAAATCGAAGGAAAGAAGATAACTTTAAAGAAGCAAAGGCAAAACGGGAAATCGTTTGGATCTAGTTGTTTACTTTTATGTTGGAAAATAACCACTTGCTTACAAAGAAACTAGGTAACTTTCCTCATGATGGCCTCAATGAAAGAAACCTATTAATATCGTGAAATAGATCTATTTTACAAAAGATACATTAGCCGTGGTTTTACCTCAATGGTTGGTAAACCACTAGGGCTACAAATGTTTATAACTAACAACCATAAAGGCGTTCGGTTGAACATTGATAAGGTATCAAGCATATATAGTAATTAAAGAGTTTAGACGAAAGAAGTCTTGCTACTTTAATACATATTTCGTTGAGTACTTCGAATACCTATATGCGGATGCTACTTGCTATTGTCTTTTTAAGAAATTGAAGTTTACCAAAATGTATGTGAGATCGGCATTTCTAAACAGGGATTTAGAAGAAGAAAATTACATGAACCAACCTGAGCGGTTCATGGCTCCGTAGACAAGAGAGCAAAGTTTTGTAGGTTTTTAAGTCCTTATACGCTTAGGAAAATCTCACAAAACAATGACATCTATATTTTTCTACCACGTCATGTTTCAGTAACGTGGAATACAAAATAAAGGATGTATTGTGAAAGAAACAAAATATTTCACTTGTATATATGTAATCGTGTTTTATACAGGAATAGGTCATACTTATCATCCTCGAAGTGGATAACAAGATGAATCAAATCCACTAATGAAATGTTGAGTCAAATTTTACATGAACTACCATTGTGTTCATATGGTTCTTGGAAACTAAGATCATATGATTGATTAAATCAAAAACACTAAAAGACACATAAATTCTTAAGTCAATGTGGGATCAGCCTAGCCTAGAACTCCAAACATCTTTTAAAACTATTATAAATAGAGGTATGACCGGTGTCCATTTTTATACTCAAGAATTGGCGTTTATGTTAATGACGGTGTGAACTGATTATCAGTTAAATCTGTTAAGTAACATATACCAGTAATCAAGTGATGACACTTGAATATTTACACGATTAACTATGATACTTAATGATAATGCATTTGGAAGAAATCCAACGCTACTAAATGATAGAGTAAGCAATAAGAATTCTTAGATAAAAGATATAGATCCACTAGAGTGGAATTATTAATTACGTGGGAAGCTGTGTCTATATAAATCTTCAAAAGGATTTCCAAACAGACTTTTATTGCTAAACTATGATGAAATTTAAATTATCATTTTGAAGATACATTTATTAGATATGCGGATATCTACGTTAATTCGTAAAGAACATACCAAGATGAGTAAACGGTAACACCAATCTATAATAAAGTGTGATAGTCAATTGTATAATTGACAGGCTCATATCACAATGTAAACGGGTAAGTCGGAGACATTCCATCATAGACACTCGATTGGTTCGACAACTACTCCAACTAGAGTTATCATGATGATTACGTAAATTCAATGGATACATCGCGATCCGCTTACGAAAGGCTTAAGCAGGAGAGTTAGTTAGTAAGTCGTTCATAAAAGGAATGAGACTAAAGCCCTTAAATGAATGGGAGTTTATATGAAGGAAAACCTAACCCAGGTTGACTGGAGATCCAAGATTCTGGGTTCAATAGGGACACCTAATCATATAATGTGGGGGAAGTCACGTCACTGTGGGGGAGTTACTTAACACGTGTAACTTCCTAGTCCATTCCTCATAATAAATGTGACTTGTTGGAGAGGTTAAACATATGCTTTTATGATTCAAGATGGAAAAAAGAAATCATAAGCATAATGATTCAAGAGTGAAATCACACAAGATATGTTTTTAATTGATTCAAGATGAAATCACCTATGTGAGAGAGAAGTAGGGGTCGCTTCGAAGGGAATTGTGGGGGGCGCAAATCCTAAAAGCTCTTACAGGAACCAGGCAAATGTTCAGGGACATATATGAACATGACTTATGAGGACTAACAATGTTTAGGGAGAGTCTTGTGTGAGTGTGTATTGTCGTCTACGTAAACAGAATGTTGAGTTCAAGGACATTCGGCGTCTACTAAGATCTAGGAGACTAAGTGCATCTCACAAGGAAGGTTCAAAGGGTTCAAACCTACCTTACCTTTGCAAGATTCAACTATTGGAATTTCATCGATAATTTTTGTATTACGACCGGCATCTATTATGATGAAATTCCTGACAGTTTAGTTAAATCCGACAGTACAACTTACTGTTTTGGCTGTTGTACCCTGGGAAACAGACGGCGAATCTGTTTTAAGGGAAGCGTGTCAAACACGTGCCTCGGCTCTTTAGTGCTTCGTTGTTGATCTATTTTGGTGATCAAGTAAGTCTTTTAACTATTTTATTATTTTATTTAATTATCGTTTATCTGTGTACATTCTGTTAGTATTTAATTTTCTGTTATTTATTTACTGTTAATTTTAATTTAGATTTTATTAATAAAAGTGTAACCGTTTCCATACACTATGTGTGTTTGCACTTTTTTTTCTGTATAATTGAAGTAATTTTATGATCCTAACATAGATTAAGTGTAACAAGAGAATTAAAGGTTAACATGCTACTGACTATATTTGGAAAATCGATCATAACACACGATATAAGGAAATTATTCAAGGCTCCAAGCAAATATTTGGTTATCAAAAAAAAATTGAGCCAATTGATCGAAATACACTTATACACCTATTACTTTGTGATCGTAAACTAGTAAAAAAAAGGCTGATCAAGAAAATTTTGCTATGATGGATAGTTTTTCGAATTTAAGTTACGGTGGAAAGAAATATATGCAAATTGGAAGAACTTGACAGTTGACACCATGATACTAGGGTTTCTCTTGGTAGAACCCTTATTGAGATTCCTATTAATTTCAGTGCTTTTACTAAAATATGGATCTATAATTCTATATGCATGAACAACCAAAGACATGTGTACAATGATAAGAAATTGTATTATGCAACAACTTGACGTACAGTAAATCAAGAAGCTGGTCTCCTCAAGCCGAAGTTATGTTCTACAGAGATAAGATTGCGCGACCATCTACTAAATTTGGACTTTATGACTAATAGATCGATAATCTGAAAGAGAAAATGTCATTGTTATTTATTATGATTGCTAGATAATTTGAATGAGGGTTTATCTAAAATGTGCCCTCAAGCAATCAAACTTATATATACTTTTTATAAATATTATAAAATATAGTTCATGAAACATTCTAATAATTTTGTGTTTATGATATATAATAATTTGTAAATTTAAATAATATTGCAAAAACTGTTAAGAAAATGACATTATAATAGGATCTTAGGATCCCGATACGATTTTACGATTTCGATCTTGCAAAAACGAAAACGATCGTGAGTAGGATCCCAATCTTGAAAACCTTTCTAAAAAATTACTATAATTACATATAATTTTCTATTTAATGAACTAGTAGTTACTTTTTAATTAACTCAAACAGGTAACTTCGAGACATATTTTAGAAAATTCCATTAAATGTTATCGAATGTAAATGATTCAATTGATTGTTCAGTTGATATTATTATAGGAAGAACGTATATACATACACTAGCTTATAGACCCGTGAAATTTACGGGATTTTAGAGGGCTTTGATTAAAAAAAGTAAGTACGTGTATAAAGTAAGAAAGAACAAAGAACGTCAACGCTATGAAATTTTCTTGTAACGGAATAATAAGTTATAAGTGACTGATAGTATAAAATACAATGCTTGTAAATATCTGTGGAATAAACGTTCATTACCTCGTGATCTCCAATATTTTTGTCTTCAGAAGCATATGTATGTAGTGACCATTTTAACACTTCAACAAAAGGTCCATTACGTGAATACCTAATAAGTTTAAAAAATATGTAGTTAAAGAAGCTTGGGATTTATAATAAGTGTAAATAAGAAAAATGCAAAAAAAATAACACGNATGTGTACAATGATAAGAAATTGTATTATGCAACAACTTGACGTACAGTAAATCAAGAAGCTGGTCTCCTCAAGCCGAAGTTATGTTCTACAGAGATAAGATTGCGCGACCATCTACTAAATTTGGACTTTATGACTAATAGATCGATAATCTGAAAGAGACAATGTCATTGTTATTTATTATGATTGCTAGATAATTTGAATGAGGGTTTATCTAAAATGTGCCCTCAAGCAATCAAACTTATATATACTTTTTATAAATATTATAAAATATAGTTCATGAAACATTCTAATAATTTTGTGTTTATGATATATAATAATTTGTAAATTTAAATAATATTGCAAAAACTGTTAAGAAAATGACATTATAATAGGATCTTAGGATCCCGATACGATCTTACGATTTCGATCTTGCAAAAACGAAAACGATCGTGAGTAGGATCCCAATCTTGAAAACCTTTCTAAAAAATTACTATAATTACACATAATTTTCTATTTAATGAACTAGTAGTTACTTTTTAATTAACTCAAACAGGTAACTTCGAGACATATTTTAGAAAATTCCATTAAATGTTATCGAATGTAAATGATTCAATTGATTGTTCAGTTGATATTATTACAGGAAGAACGTATATACATACACTAGCTCATAGACCCGTGAAATTTACGGGATTTTAGAGGGCTTTGATTAAAAAAAGTAAGTACGTGTATAAAGTAAGAAAGAACAAAGAACGTCAACGCTATGAAATTTTCTTGTAACGGAATAATAAGTTATAAGTGACTGATAGTATAAAATACAATGCTTGTAAATATCTGTGGAATAAACGTTCATTACCTCGTGATCTCTAATATTTTTGTCTTCAGAAGCATATGTATGTAGTGACCATTTTAACACTTTAACAAAAGGTCCATTACGTGAATACCTAATAAGTTTAAAAAATATGTAGTTAAAGAAGCTTGGGATTTATAATAAGTGTAAATAAGAAAAATGCAAAAAAAATAACATGTAATATGTATACTGTACATATCTATTGACCGTTTGATCATAGACCTTGAAGAACTTCTTTACAGACTACATTTGTAGTAGTTTTTGATAGAGTACCATCCACATCAGAAACAACAACCTTCTAATTTTTTTGCTTTTGACACGTGAAAGAGCAACCTATAGTTGTCCATGTGTTAAGACAAGATGTGGCATGTACAAACCAACATTTGAAAATGATTGCCCTTGGCACTTGTTTAGTGTCATGGCAAATGACACTGACACACAGGATATTGTTTCCTCACGAACTTTAGAGGTAAATGTTTATCAGACGGAGTAATTCTCAACCTTGGTATGA
Organism: Artemisia annua; assembly: GCA_014162995.1. Taxonomy (NCBI): domain Eukaryota; kingdom Viridiplantae; phylum Streptophyta; class Magnoliopsida; order Asterales; family Asteraceae; genus Artemisia; species Artemisia annua. Next base: position 32,941 of record LBNU01010263.1, read on the forward strand.
TAACCTTATTTTCAAAATGTGTTCCATTAATTATGTATGCTTGCTTGAATAGAAGTTCTTTTTAATCGAACAACTTGAAGCCATGTACCGGTTAAATAATCCATTTGATTGATCAATATTTTTCAACAGCAATATCGGGACACCTACTTTTAACACAAGCCTGTGATTTGGAACACTTGAAAATTTGAGTCCAATGATAAATTACGGTGAGAAAACAGATTCATCGATTGCTGTGCCACGATCAGTTTTATCAATACTATCGCAACTTAGGTAAACCATTTCCTCAGAGTACTTTTTTTTATTAACAACAATGTTTGTTTTATTAGTGTATTTTCCATCTTTGTCGCAACATAGCATCTTCAGCCCATTCTCACTCTTTACTCTTGATATATCAACGTACAATTTATCGTTAGCGAAAACATATCATTGCAAAATCATACCAACATTCAACAACGTTTGCCCGTGGCTTTTATATATCGTCATAGCAAAACATAGTCAAATTGAAAAGTGCATTCTGTTAAACTTGAACCGCATTTTCTTGCCACATTATCTTAAGGAGAGGGAGTGGTAAGGTTGATCCAAGCATCATGCTGAAAGCTTAGAAATAATCTTACAATGTCAATCTTAATGTCAATCTTATTGTTCATTTCCTTTTTTCTCACAAATAATCTTACAATATCATATAAATATCACAAGTGAAAGAATTATGTTTTACAAAGAGTAGTTACAAATTAAAAAATTTGAGTTCAAAAGATATAAATCCAATGGGTCGAAATGTTTAAAAAAAGTCATTGAACCAAAAAAGAATATGGTCAACCGGGTTGAAGTCGCCAAAAATTTGTCTATAGTACGCAAGAGTCAAGACATGAGTTTAGCAAAAATGTTGAATATCATTGATTGGGCCAAAACTCGATGACCATAACATGACCCAGCATGTACTAAAACTGACATATTTTGATCCATTGCATTTGAGCAGATTCCAAGCATAACAGGTTTATTATCAAGTACTTGTCTTTGTACAAAATAAGAGACAGTTTTCAATATACTTTTTGAGATTATTTATCTCCACCATAAGCTTAATACCAGCCCAAATAGCAAAAGGAAATCTAAACATCTCTTTACCTAAAATATTCGCTTTCTTGTAAAGACTCAAAAATAATTATATGCTAGCTATATGTTAAATAGCACTGTCTTGTTACCTAAGTAATATGCAGGTACCAACCTCAATGACATTTGTGGTAGTTTTTTTTTATAGTTTACCAATGTTGTAGATTCGTGGAATCACGGGGATCTTGAAAGTAATTACTCATTAAGGAGTTACGTGTGTCAATGATACGAAAAATAATTTAATTTGTAACTATTATCAATATCAATCATCAACACATTACTTGGTATATACCACCAATAAATTCACAAGTAAACTATATATCATGTAAAAAATAAGCTTCCGTCTTTAGACATCCAATCATGCTCTGCCACAAGGACTTTAGTGTTTCTTCGATACCCCTTGTCACTTGAATTGTGTTCGAAATTGTAACCACCACCTCACATATGAGTTTATGTGTTAATGATAAGCTCAACCTGCTAACAAATTACAATCTTCAATAATAAGTTTCCATCAAATACCTTAATTATTAGAGAACTAAAAATATCAAGCCACCGTATCTATAAGTTACCCATTTGAATTATTAATAATATGTTACCCATTTTCAAATCTTTAGGTCTAAATAAATGTAATATAATTTTGCATAATTTAAAGCATTAACCTCACTTCCCAATTTCATCTAAGAGATTTTGCAGGTTTAGTTTGATACACAATTAATTCAAAACAGAAAAAGTAGGGATAGTTTGAAAGTTTATCTTATAGAAAGTGTAGTAAAAGAGTCAACATTTTGAATGTTCTACTTTTCACCTAAGCATACTATGTTCTACTTTTCACCTAAGCATACAAGGTCTTTTGATGATAAAGTTTAAGATGTTATTGATTTTTACCTTGTCATCAAATCACATCCTCATCTTACCCATGCACTAACCAAAGCAAGTAACATTCTCAGAGGTGTTAAGTAATTTATCACTTTAAGACTTCCCTTTACAGCTCTCATCCAAGAGACCAATGTTCTTGCAACTTTTCCGGTAACTAACATCTGCTTTTTCTGAATAGTTGAGCCGCTGCCAAAAAAATAATGTAAGAAATTTATCAATCCAAACAATTACATATCATAACTTGCATGTTTATATAAGGTTTATTTACCTCAAAAGCAATTCTGTGAGAACAATGTCACGAAAGGTCGTACGAACTCCAACTTGATTTCTGCATTCTTTTAATATTGATGATTCAAATTGTCTAAGACCACAATTTGTTGACCCGTAACTGTAATAGAAGAAAAATATCAAAGATAGCAACATTTTGTTGACTCGTAGCAGTAAGTCGCGTCGTCAGTATGCCGCGTCAACAGCAACAAACCGCATCAGCAGCAAGCCGCGTTAGGGGCTGTAGCAATCTGTGCCATCAGTAACCAAAAGATGGTGTTGAGTACGTAAGCAATAAGCCAAGTACATAAGCAAATAATTAAAAAGAAAAATTAGTAATTCCAACCACCCCCTTATCACTTTTAGCTACAGATTTGAAAATAAGCTTAAAAGGAGAAAAAAATAAGTAGAAAAAAAATTAGTAAATACGAAAACCCACTTTATTTCTTGTAGTTAGTTTAGCTAACAAAGAAAGGGCGTACTGTTGATTTCACATACTTAGCAGAAACGATCATTATCACGGCAGATGAAAGTATGTTTTATGGGACATCATGAATAAACTACATGATAAACTTAAAGTGAAAGAAATAAACGGGTGTTTAAAGGTAAAGCTTCAAGTTTAAATAAAATTGTTCAAGATATACAACTTAAAAGCTTCGAGTGGATTGTAAGAAGAGCGTGAAAGAAAAGTGAGATGACTTGGCAACATTGGCTTTTTGATGCTTGAAAATATCAAATCTAAAGATGGTTCTCAAGTGTGGACAGTTCCTGGTGATGGTTCTATTCGGATATGACAGAGAGGTCTGCAATTTAAGGTTTCTGTACCTTGGGTCTGCATTTTCTGTCTTAACAGTAGCCTCTGGTCTGTTGTTTCATCATGTGGTTTTTTTTCCATGGGCTTTGTGATAGGATAACAGGCCTGATCTTGTATGTGTGTTGGTATCCGCTTATGTGGGATATGTAATGTGTTTGGGTGTTTGGCACATTTGGACAACACTTAGCTTTATAATTATTTACAAACTTGTTCTCAGTAATGTATTTCATCAAAGGTTATGTATGTAATTATACAATTATGATTATTTAGTAAACCCATTATTAATGATTTAACTATGAATTGACTGTAATCAGGATGTTCTACTTGTGGGACAAATGAGATGATTTAGTACCTTTAGAAGATTGTATCTTGTGCTGAGTACTTTACTGTCATATATAGTTCTCATCTATCCCCTCAGTGTTGAAAAATGGATTCCATATTATCTTCCCAAGAAACATTCCAAAAATGCATGCCCACAGTCCTCTTGCAATGTGAAACAAAAGTCAAGGATCACGGGAAAATGCCATCACCTTCAACTCGATTTAAGACAGAGTAACACCTACCAAAAATCTTACATCCGTATCATAAATTCATAAGCAGCCTCTTTTATAACACAAAAATAAGGATATCATTATCACTTGTTCAAAAAAGAGAATACATATGTATAACACCCCCATTTCGGGTTTGCAGCGGAAGGGACATGGGGTGCTATATATCGATCACATAGTACAAACATAATAAACAAGTTTCATACAAGAAATATTTAATAAACATAAACCTTAAAAGGTTATTATGTTTTACAAGAAGTCCCAAAAGTAATTCACAAGTTTGAAAGATACATAGATATGATAATAAAAGTCTTTAACATTTTAGTACATCATAAAAACATTTAAAAACATGAGCCATCTTTGATCGATAATTTTTCCTTGCGCGGCCCATCCAAGCTGAGGTACTTACGGACCTGAGATAAAACATGCTAAAAGTCAACAAATAATGTTGAGTGAATTCATAGAGTTTAGTAATAATAAAGTGAATACAAGTATCATTCATCGGGTAACAAGTATGATCAGTACTTGTCGGTTATTAGATTATAACATAGAGCTCATGAAACCGAACCTTAACCAAGTTTATCATTTGCCCCGGTAGGGTAATATTTGCCATTTACCTCATATTCTCAATATTATATGACCGTTGAAAGATGAGAGCTACTCATTCGGCCAGGCTGGTCAATGCCCAATATGCATATTTATAATATTAGCGTTTACACAAAATTAACGGTTCATGATGGGGACTTAATTGGCAAGAGTTACTCATTATCTTATAATCATGTATTCGGGTCAAGCATACCAAAAAGCTACTTGTATTCGTTTTGTAAAACTAGCATGTATCCCCCTCGCGAGGTTTATAAATCATTTAAAAGATTAAAAGCGAGGCTATAAACTCACCTTAAGTAGTGGAGTGATCGAGCACGAATAAGGCAATCGAAGAATCAAAGCGAAATTAGAAATGACCTATAACAAGAAACGTGTCTAAGAGTATGCAAATTGAATAAGAGAATGGATGCACATTATTATACTTGATTCATACAGTCAAGGGATTGTACTAAGGGTTTTCACAAGTCATATGTTCATGGTTCCCAAAAATAGCAAGTTTCCGAGTTGTTTACCCATCACATTTCCTTAGTTTTACTAGTGGCTGAAAACTTTTCCCGACTTGTAAAAATCACTACTTGCAAACCGTAAGTCAACTTTTTAAGTTCTTTATATCCCTAGTTTCCCCAAAGTCCCTAGAGTACTGTAAAAATAATTATACTCAAAAATTTGCAGGTCTAACCACTTTTTATAAATTTTCTTTACAGACCTGTCCAAAAACAAAGTGAGACTGAATTTTACGGCTTACCGTATCGGCCGTCATTTGAAATCTACAGGTCCAATAAAGGTGAGGCCAATTGGAGGTGATAGCTCTATTTGTCTAGTACAGGTTACATGTTTAGTTTTCAAAAAGTTATGGAGTAAAACTTGATTTTTGCCCCGAATGCCAACAGCATACAGAATCTGACCCTTTTTACCATAAAATTCATAGTTTAATCATCCTAACACTTCTAATGGTGAGCCTTTTTGAAAAATGAACCTGAGACATATACCTAGGTCTGTATAATTTTTACAAATTTTATAACCCATTGTATCAAGGTCGTTTCATTCCAACAATGTAGTCCTAAAATTTCTGCATCACAAATCCAATCTAATCTAACCCTAACTTATCCCAATCACAATAATCTTTAACCAATACCCCTAATGAATCAAGTATCATATGTACATTCAATAGAAAGTTAATTTACAGAAGTGAAACCAATATTTCATTGAAAAACAAAACCCACTTGCATGTGACCAAAGATCAAAGAGAATGATGAGATCTACTTACTAGAAGTGAAAATCATAGAAACCTTTACTAGGGTTAGGATAGAAACGACCCAAAAGACACCACCACAAGCTTGGACCTTCCCTTCTAATCTTAAAATAGAGCTTGAAGGCTGTGGAGATGGATCTAAATTAATCTTGAGGAAGACTTCAAGAAAACTTCAATAAAACACCAAGAAACTTCAAGAAAACCTTCTAAACTTCGATTCAAATCACCATCTTTTATGAGTACCTTCAAGAGGATGTTGTGGTGAATATTTTGATGATGAAAAATCACAGAGATGAGGGTGTTATGGTGGTGATTCGTGGCAGCAAGGAGAAGGGAGGAGAGGAGATGAATGATTTTTGAGTTTTGTGAGATTTGCATGTGAACAATCAATGAGTGATTTTCTAGAAAATGATAAAGTGTGTAATATGTTGGGGTATAAAGGGGTGGACGTTTTTGGGGGTCCCAAGGCAAGCCAAAAATCAGATTTTATTGATATTTGATTAATATTTGATGTATTAGTGTGTTTGTGGGGTTTTAATCAAGCGTACAGTCTTAAAAACGCGAATTACGCAGAACCGGGTGACGTGAAAACGTGAATTTTAGAAAAGTTTTATAAAAATATTATGAAGTTGTTATGAAGTGTTAAAATGGCTAATTTTAATATTTCATGAGAGCCTTGGGTTTATCGGAGTGTTTAAACGTCGTTAAAAATGAAACCGTGAGTTGAAAACGCGTTTAGTGACACCGGTTCTTGATAAAAGTGATGTAAACTTTAAAAATGAAACGACAAGTATAAAACTCACTTGTAAATATGAGAATAGGTTAAAATGAATAAAACATGTAAAATTTTTATAGTCTAGCTTTGATTCACGTTGTTAAAATAATAAAACGTAAATTTAAATCGCGTAAAACGTAAAAGGTACAAGGTTTACGTAAAAATGGAAAAAGTGAAAAGTGACTTTTAAAATTGGATTGTAAGGAACACATGATGGATAAAAAGTGTATAATGGACATAGTCTCTTTGCGGTTGAATGAATTGAACGTACACGGATAACTTCCGATGAAGTTAATTAAAAAAAAATAGAATAGTTAAATAATAAAAATATTAAAATTAGTGACATGAAATTTTACGAAATGTCACAATATGAGCATCCTAAAACCTAATCATACCATAAGAATGGAAATTGAACTGAATGCAATTTGGAAATCTTTATAAGCAAAAAAAAAATGTCTTATATAGGGGATGCTAAGTTTATTACCTGTTTGATTGCTTTATTTGTTACTTATCGCAACTAACTTTCAAGATGAACCCTGATATAATATATATACAGGGTTTTATTCCGACTCCCACATAACCCCTATATAAACAGATAATTAATAAACAATTTATAAGTAATTCCAAACAGCCCGAACTACATGATAACTTAACCAAATCATCTATAATCTCAAACCAACATTCTCGGCAAATACACTCTTTTAATAGAGTATGATCAAAAGATTGGGAAAAAAAGTTGAGAAACGATAAACAAAATAAAGTCCCTTTAAGGTTTTCATTCGGACCAGGTCATGCACATCCTAACATGGTACTTTAACCCTGCTAATTTTTGGATATAGGTTAGCCCGCTAGTTTTGACCAAATTGACATGGGTAACCCATCACCAACCTGTGTGTAACGCGTACGAAGCTGAATGCAAAATCATCATACGTAACATGGTACTTTAACCCCATTTTGTTTCATAGCTAAGGAATTGTAAAAACATAAAGGTTCATAAACAATAAAATCATTATGAACGATCAATGCATTCTATGTAATAATGCATGGTATTATGATACCTGGAAAATCACAAACACTAATTTGAAGTCTGTATAATAGAAGTCAACTCCCTTATTCTCCTTCCCTTCTCACCTACAAATATAAGGAATATGTGTGATTATCTTAACAGTGGTGCTTAAATTATCAGATAACATAATTTTAGAAAACTGAATGGGACTGGACATTTTCAACATCGATTTTTCAGTGTGTATGACTAAAATATGGCATAACCTTCCTTAGTACATTATAGGTCTAAATAGAGACCAATATCTGTTCATTCTGTCACCAAATACAGCCGTACACATTCAGTTTATCACCATCAACAAAGTCAATTTTATGCAAAGTAATCCTCATTCCTCAAAAACAATGAGCAAACCTTTTTAGTTCTATGACGATGAAGCTACTAAAGAGAGTGCGTGCGAGCTTACCTTTTGGAGATACATAGCTTTTTTGAAAAGACGCGACACCAAATCACCAAGTATGACTCGGGTGAGCTGTACATAACAAAACCAACAATGCTTTAAGGACGATGACTATAACACTAAAATATACAAAGAAGACGTCAAAGATTTGAAACCAACAACACAAGACAATATGACATACCTGGGATATGCATGTATCAAAATCAAGCGATCAATTACACCTTTTGTATTTATTGCTAGAGAATAGACATAGCCCCTGTTTTCCAGCCACATCCTCCCGAGCTCGATCTGTAAAGTGATAATATTTGCCAAATATAAAAGTTGGCCTTCATAACTCATAACATAACTGTCCTTAATATGTAAGTAAAAGAATGCATAGCGTTTTTCAAAGGAATATATAAACTTCAAGGCCAAAAGCATAAACGGGAAGCCATTATACCTTTTCAAGTTGTTGTTTTTTTATCTTAGACATTAGATCAAACACTCGTTGAGCACTCCATCAAACACCTAGTATCAAAACATGATAACTAATTAAACCTTGCCTGAGTGAATAAATACTACACTAGGCCAAAAATGACCTTTCGTCACACATGGTCGTTTTTGAACGGTCACACTGTGACATTTTTACGTGACTAAAGGTACCAGCGTTAAATAAACAGCCACACTTGATCCGATTTGTGTGACCATTTCGTAAACTATTTGTCACGCATTTGTGTATATATGTGACTAGAGGGTAACTGGTAAATATTTTTCCATCATTTAGTCACGTTTAATTTGGGACGTGTGACCGATGCAAATCAGCTCGAAACATTAGTCACGCTATAGATATACATATGTGACAAATATATGTCACACAATTGAACAGTGTGACCAAAGAAGATATATGGTCACACGAAGTACTTGTGTATGTGGCTAAATTATATAGTCAAGTTTGTCACACATTATATAAACGTGACTGCTATTCTTTGCTGAATAGTTAGCCACATATGAATTTTAAATGTGTGACAACTAAAAATTCAGTTTGAAGCGTTAGTCACGAAATGCATTTAAGAGTGACAAATATATGTCACACACTTGAAGAGTGTGACCAAATGTCATATATGGTCACACAAAACCATACAAACATGATTAAGTGTAACGAAAATTCGACACATATGGTCACGTAAGTTAATATGTGTGTCTAAAGTTTAATGTGTGTTTGCTTGCCAAATCCTAATGTGTATAGTCACAGTTATTTGAAGCACGATCATGTGACTATAGGCTTTACATATGGTCACATTATAAGGGTATTATATGTGACCAATACATATGGGCACACATTAATGATAACTTATCTAATTTTGAGGGGTTAGATGTTGTAATCATTGTTCATATGTTATGGCTTGTGTTTTCTTTGTTTCTAAACTAACAATTTGCAGGAAAGGCAAAGAAAACGCTGTTTGGATTGGAATTTGAAGTTAATGCTGCTTGGCATAAATTAATGCTGCTAGGCATAACTTAATACTGCTAGCCATAAATTAATGTGCCTCTTCCTAATGATGCATTGGATGCGGTTTGCCTAGTGGAAACTGAGTATTGCAAAAACATATAAAATACATTGAGATAAAAATAAAATGCCACAAAAATATATAAAACGATTCATTTTCATTAAATAAAAAAAATATAAACATAACAAAAAGAAATAACAAAACATTAATATAATCTAAAAGCTAAACTTATGATCTTTCTCTTGATCATAAGCAAGATGAAGATTGTCATAGTCAATGTGATCCAAAGGATCATCATCGCTGATGACAGTTTCATCTTCTTTTTCAAGTTTAGCAGTCTTCCTTCTTCTTGCAGCCTTGATCAGCTTGTTTGCTTTGTGCTTCTTCCTTTGCTTCCTTTGATTCTTCTCCCATTCCTTCCTCTTCCTCTTCCTTATTTTATCCATTTCTTCAAGATACAAAACTGCAGGATGTTTGGGTGTGGATGATGATGCCGCTGTAAAAAATAAAGCACACAATATATAAAACGGTTAGAAATGGACCAAATTAAGAAAATGATATATGTGACGTATATATCTAATTAAATATATACAGATGTTTGTAGAGATTTTATAAAACTGGTAATTAAATATGTGTAAGAAACAAAAACCACAAACCTGCTTGATCCATTTGCAGATTTGAATGTATGTGTTAAGTATTGTTTAATTTGAGAATGATGAAATGAAGTAAAAAGGTAAAAGTTTTATAGGCCTACTACTTCGACAGAAATTAATTGTGGAATTTGGAAGGTTAAAAATTTGAACTTTGACCAATAACCATGTACACGTTTATCCTTGTAACATAAATGAAGTTGTTGTAATCTACTTTAATTATCCTAATTATATATTAACTAAAAATATATTAAGTTAGTTGAAAAATGAATTTAGATAGGATTAGTTTAGTTTTTAAAAATTTACAACTCGTTAATTTAATACATATTGGGAAACGTTGTGACTGTTTAAAAAAGTTACTGTAAATTAACCGTTGTGAAAAGTACCGTTCTGACACTTAAACGTTGTGACATTACGACTCTTGTGTGCCTATAAATACAAAGGAATTACAACCAAATTCTTTCATCTTGGCATTACTATTCGTATTCATTTTGGTTTGGAATTGATCGAACTGCAATGGCTTCATCATCTTCAAATCCTGCTTCAAAGAAAACAAAACGTTCAAGGGATACTTCTCCTCCTCTGCAACCATCAAGGATTGCTTCTCCTCCTCCTCCAATGCCAGAAAAATATAAAATCCACGGCATAACCCAAGAGGCCTGGGACAAATGCCATTCTGGAGGCCGATTTGGTACTGAACAACGCTTGGTTGAACTTTACAATGACCGAATCAAGCGGTTGGAAGCACAGAACATGAAAGACCAAGAGACCATACTGGAGCATCAAGAGACCATACTGGTGCATAAGAACAAAGTTGATCTTCGGAATCAAGAAATAGAAGAAATCCGTGGAAACATTGCTGATATTTACCAAAGCATTCAAAAAACTTTAAATTATCATCATTGAATTTAGCCTGATGTAAGATGATATGAATCATTGTTAATGCTGCTACTTTAATTGTATTTACAAACTAAATAAAGTTAAGACATCAAGTTAAACGAAATGAAGTTGTTGTAATATACTTTAATTATGTTAATGCTGCTTCGCATAACTTAATGCTGCTAGTAATAAATTAATGTTGCTAAGAAATTTTGGGATGTGTATGTTGGTAACCCAAACGTTTATCATTTATTACCCAAAACACGCCTAAAACACATATTCACATGTACTTACCACGCCTATTTATAGCCTATACCTCAAGTAACTTCCTCATTCATCCATTAAACAAACACAGTAAATCTTTTTTTGATCAAATTTGCAAAAGAATGTCTCAATTTGTCCTTCTTGAGGAACTTGCCAAGGCTGCTAACTCAACCGACTTACGACACCAGATGACGGTGTTCTTTGCTAGAGAGACAGAGCGCGATGTCAAGTATGCCAAAGATCTATTTGTTGCATATCAAGAGTTGCTTGATATTGTCGTTCAAAGGAACAAGATGATTGAAGAAATGGAACTTGTGCGTCCCTCGGTGCAGATGTTCAAAAGCTTGGAGTTCATGAAGAAGCTTCAAAAGTCCGATTTTATCGAGCTTTTGGAGTTGAAGAAGAAGATCGCAGAAGCGAAACTCAAGCTCTTCAACAAGCACGCATTTGTCAAGGGACTTTAGAGTTTCTTTCTTTGTACATTTATGTTCCTTTAATGTTTCTCTCTTTGTTTTAATATTATCTGTTTAATGACAATTTCCATTTTATGTTATATTTTCAATTATGTTATCTGTTTGTTGATTTATCATGTTATGCCTGTTTTGTTAATAGTCTAACAAAGATCTCAAACAAATGCATCTTGTACCAATCACATTCCTCCTCTGGATCATACCAAAAGTCAAACAAAGATCTCAAACAGGATAGTCAATTTGTGCCATTTTGGTTAATTACTGCCATAAGATATAGAGTAGCCAAAAGATCAATATCAGTTAAATTATGTTATGTTTTTTATGTTTGAAGTTTAATGTTAATGCTTGTAAAACCAACACAGAACAAAGATTTCATAAACTAACTTAACATTCAACATTTGAAAACACTACATTACAGAGTACACGACTTGCCTAGTGACATACCCATCCCAACACATATTACACACAAACATCCTAACATGACCATAAACAACTTATCATACAATTCCAACTTTGCGTTTCTAGAATTCAACTCATCTTCCAACCTTGACTTTGTAACCTTCAACTCTTCTTCCAACCTTGACTTCTCCAAAGCAAGTGCCTCAATCATTGGTCCATTATCCCTTCCTCTTTGCCTTTGAAAGAACCCATATACCAAGTCTTTGTAGTATTGACTTGGTAGGTCATCATCAAGAAACTCATACACTCGACAAGTGTCACATTTTACATACCTCTTTCCTGGATTGGCCCTTGAAGTTGATGTTTGCACCCTTAATTGACGATTACAGTGGCAAAAAAACTCAATCTTATCTCCAATTAAACGGGATTGGGCTGAACTCGATGTACTCATTTTTAGGGTTCTTGTCTTATTTATTAGGACCGTTTGGGAATAATGGGGGTAGGGGGAAATGGGTGTGTGGGGTATGTTATTAAAAAGAAAATATTATGAAGCTTATTGTGGAAGCTTTCCTCTCTCTAGTGGATATAGACAAATTAAAAGAAAATTGTGGGCCCAATTAAAAATAAAACAATATTAAAGGTTAATCCATGCCACGTCATCAAAGAGGTCATGTCAGATTGATTTGCAAGTGTGGGTTGTAGGCAATGTTTTGAAACCCGGGTTCAAAATTGACCCGGTCGAGTCAACGAGCACCGTGTCAACCGGTTTGACCGGTTGGACCGCCAGATCAACCCGGTTTTTAATTTATTATTATTATTTTTTTCTGACTGGGTCAACCCGGGTTTTTATTAAAAAATTTTGAACAAACGAAAGCCGGTCGTGTTTCGAGAACTGGGTTGACCCGGTCACTCAAATACCCGTGTGGTCACACCGGTTAACCCGACTGGGTCGACCCCGGTTTCAAAACACTGGTGGCTTTTAACATGGCACTTAATCGTTCTAAAATGGTCTAAATACGTCGAAATCTGTCGAAAATTGTCAACGTCGGTCAAAAACTAGCGAAATCGAGCAATATTGATTGAAAACGGTAAAAAAAGAACGAAAACCTTACAAACGGATGATAACGTAAAAAAAATACAAAACATATAAAAATGTTGCATGTATAGTATTTGTCTTATTTACAAAATCCAACGCACATGACCCATGACACATATGATTTACAAGAAATTAGTTGGGAGCCGAGAAACAATCTGGGCCCCACTCCTCTAGCTATAGCGAATCCAATCCTACTAAAAATATGAGCAGCCGCACGTGCTCGATCCAATGTCTTGAGTCAACGAGAATCTTCGGATATATACCCTTTAGTAAGGCCACCGCATCCTTCTCAAGTTCTCCAAAGGAAGAGAATGAATTACAATTCCAACAGATTACAATTACAACACGTCGTACAATATTATAATACAGAGGAAAACGTTCAGAATAGCTTAGAACATATGAAAACGAGCGAAAATTGCCGAAAACGTTCCAAATGGATGAAATCGGTCGAACACGTACGGTCGCAACCGGTCAACCACCGGCGTGGTAGGAGTATGGTGTTATAGTGTGAATGTTACAGTATATGAATTGTATTTGAAGTAATTAAGCCTTTAATTCAATTTCAAAGTTAAAGCAACATTACACCAAGTTACAAACGATATAGAAAACAAATAAACACGATACGGAAAACAGAAAGACACGAAACGAAAATACTTAACATAAAACACCATTATTACTCATCGTATCTGTCCCATGCATGTTTCTCAGAATGAACAACATGTTGATATTTTAACCCTCTCTCACCATGGACGCCGGCGTTCGATCATGATAAATTCGGTTTGCATTGCTGAGACGACAAGGGTCTTGACTTGTACGCTGCAACTCTTTGTAAATAATTAATTAATTATATGTACGACATTCAAGATTGATTCTATTCCAGAGTCGTAATACTATTTTTCTTACGGTGATCACCATCAGTCTGATTGTTGAACCTGTGCGGGCCGGGTTTTTTTCAAAATTCAAATTTGAAAACTGGGCGGGATCTTTTAAACATTTAAAATTCAAATTAAAAAACACGTGTAGATAAACGTTAAGTTTTATATTTAAAAAAAACGTGTGGTTAATATAAGTTGAAATTCAAATTCAATCTAAGAAGCGGGATTTTTTAAACTTTTCTTGCATATTCAAATTCAAATTAAGAAGCGGGAAATTTTTAAAACTTCTCAAGAAAAAAGGGCCTATATATAGGCTTATCCCCTGGTTGTTTTATGCAAACACAACACACACAAACACACATAAATTTATCGACTCTCTCGACGTACAACAATGTCTTACAAAGACTTCTCCCAACAATTCCCAACTCACCGTGACTTCTCACAACAATTCCCAACTCACCGTGACTTCTCACAACAATTCCCAACTCACCGTGACTTCTACCAGCAATTCCCAAGTCACCATGACTTTTCCCATCAATTCCCAAGTCACCATGACTTTGGCCAGCAATTCCCAATTAGCTCCAGTATGATTCCGAATGCACCGGTGAACACTTCACTGGAAGACATATTTCCGGTATTCACACCGGATAATGAACCGGTTGTCCAACAACAACCCGATCTACCGGTGAACAATTTACCGGTGGAAAACCAACCCATTTGGAGAGGGTTGAATGATGAAGAATTGTTTCAGCAAGATATGCAAGAATTGTTACGTGTTCAAGCAGATGAAGAAAGGGAGGCAAGAGCTCGTGAGGAACGAGCAAAAGCTAAACAGGATCGGCGAAACCGTCGAGCAAAATGGCGATGGGCAATGGGAAAAGACTCTGTGCCAACGAGTGAGGACGATTCGAGTGCCTCATATTCGAGTCACGAGGGCTACGTGTCGGATGATTCGTTTTATTGATTCGTAGTTTAGTCTAATCGTAGTTTATGTTTAAGTATCTTAATTAGTTTGTATTTTTTTTTTTTTATTGTGTGTTTTTTTTATATGTAATGTTTGTTTTTAATATTAATGAAGTTTATTATAGTGTATAATGTGTATATTTTAATTTAAAGTAAAAGAAAAAAACTAGATATAGTAATCTTCTATCTAAAACATTACAAATGACTTCTAGAAGACATTTCTATCTAAGACCTACCTATAAAATTTCCCTAACCGCCTAAAATTTTCCCCAAATTTAAACTCCCCTCCACCCAAAAATTTCATGACCCGCCCATGTTTTTCAATACTCCATCCCAAATATATATCCAAAAAAAAAGTAGATCTGGTCTTCTTTCTATCTCCTCAACACTCTCCTCACCAACGCCACCGCTCGCACCACCACCACACTCGCACCAAGACCACCGCTAAGGCCCGATCCAATGACATGTTTGGCGGTCCAGTCCGGCTCGGTAGCATAAATGTTTCGATCAATGTTTCGATTCCTGGATGTGGGGTCTCAATTACTGGCGAGGAACACTCCAACCTCAGTCAGCTCGCCCTGTTCTTGATAGGTACTTTGCTTTTACATGGTTATTGAGCAACATGGTTCAAGCTCCTTGATTTGGATTTCACTAAAGCTATATGTAATGTGATGTGTGCAGATAGTTAAAGCACTCCAACCTCAGTCAGCTCGCCCTGTTCTTGATAGGTACTTTGCTTTTACATGGTTATTGAGCAACGTAGTTCAAGCTCATTGATTTTGATTTCACTAAAGCTATATGTAATGTGATGTGTGCAGATATTTAAAACACTCCAATCTCAGTCAGCTCGCCCTGTTCTTGATAGGTACTAAATTTGCTTTTACATGGTTATTGAGCAACATGGTTCAAGCTCCTTGATTTTGATTTCACTAAAGCTATATATAATTAATGTGATGTGTGCAGATATTTAAAACACTCCAACCTCAGTCAGCTCGCCCTGTTCTTGATAGGTACTTTGCTTATGGTTATTGAGCAACATGGTTCAAGCTCCTAGATGTTTTTAAGCACCCATTATGCGGGGACTGATTTAAAAACTAGATTGACAATAACCAAACTGGCCAAAAGCAAATGCTACCTTGGTCACGTTGGTCTATTTGATTTTTTTAGCTTATTTTTTCCATTTTTAATTGGGTGGTTGGGACAAAGTTACTTTTACCTTTGTAAACCATTCCTAGAGTTTAATCTATACCTTATTTTTAATTGTGTGGTTAGGACAAAGTTACAAGATCTGATATGCGTTTTATTCCTATCATGTTTGTGCAGATAGTTGAACCAGTTGCGCATCAAGCGACTCAAAACCACCCGTGCAGATAGTTGAGTCAGTGGCGAATCAAGCGACTCAAAACCACGAAACCAGCAGATAGTTGAATGAGTGGCGAATCAAGCGACTCAAAACCACCAAAACAGCAGATAGTTGAACCAGTGGCGCATCAAGCGACTCAAAACCACCGAAGCAGATAGTTGAATCAGTGGCGAATCAAGCGACTCAAGCTAGATGCACCTGACAGAAGACAAGTCAAATGTCAAGAAATAGATGCACCCGTCAACAATATATATAACCACATACTTTTTAGAGAGGAAGGTTTTCTAGCATCTAATCAAGAACTTTCTGTATGCTCATCTAGTTCTGTTATGTTGTGAGCTTTGACATGTTCTAGTTCTGCTCTCATCCTGATGTGGTTATTGTTGATATGCAGCAGCCTACATTTTCAAGGCTCTTATATCCAGATGATGAGATTAGATCAATGGGAGAAAAACTTGTAAGTTTAACTGCAAATTTTATTATTATGTTCATTTTTTTGGATTAAAAGTCTTCATGATGTTGTTTGAATTACTGCCGCTCATGTTTGTGTTAATACTGCTTAGATGGATTTGGTGCTGCTCATGAACTTCAAAGAAAATGTGCCAAATATTTACTGCTGCTAGTACAACAGTTACTACTGCTAGTGATAGTTGGTACTGCTCAGAGATTAAGACCGCTCGAAGTTGCTAGCTAGTTGCTTATGGAAAAGATTATAGATACTTAGGAAACTATTGTGAGCCGACAAGGACTCCTTGGTGTATGAAAGGATGTCCAATTTTATATTTGGTTCACTTATATACATTCCAATTTTATTGTATTTGAATTTGTTTTCATATATATTTGAATTGTTTTGATATATATTGATTTTTTGAATGTGACTAAAAGATGCATATAGTCACACTTATTAACACTTTTGGTCACTGTTTACTTAATTCGTTGTGTGACTAAATGTTACAAAAGGCCACACAAAGATAAAATTAACGTGGCCATTGGATGATCAATAGTCACACAAAATACACATTTGTTCACTTTAAAGAGCATATGGTCACACTTATTAACGCTTTTGGCCACTGTTTATTAAATTGTATGTGACTAAATATTCAAAACAAACATGGTTTGTGTGACTAAATATTACAAAAGGCCACACAAAGATAAAATTAACGTGGCCATTGGATGATCAATAGTCACACAAAATACACATTTGTTCACTTTAAAGAGCATATGTGACACTTATTAACGCTTTTGGCCACTGTTTGTTAAATTGTATGTGACTAAATATCCAAAACAAACATGGTTTGTGTGACTAAATATTACAAAAGGCCACACAAACATAAAATTCTTGTGGCCATTGGATGATCAATAGTCATACAAAATACACATTTGTTCACTTTAAAGAGCATATGGTTACACTTATTAACACTTTTGGCCACTTTGTTTTAAATTGTATGTGACTAACTCCAAAAAAGCAACACCCATTGTGTGACTAAATCATCACAAACGTCACACTTATTGTATATTCATGTGGCCAAAGGACTGGAAATAGTCACACATAATACACGTTTACTAGAAAGACTCATCTCAAATTTCACATATGTTATATATTTATGTGGCCAAAGGACAAACAATAGTTACTCTCAAAAAATATTCGTGTGACTATAAGGTATTTACGGTCACGGATAATGACTAATCCAACAAAACTTGTGCCTAATTTGTCACACATATTCGGGGTTTTGGTCACTCTTTTTCGATGGAAAAGGCCACGAACTCAACAACGTCACCATATGCCACCTACGGTGGCGGGACTTTTGGTGACACACGACGAAAAAAACGTGTGCGACTATATGCCTATCGTCACGCATTTTGGGCGTGACTGATAGAACTTTTTATACCAGTGTACACCACCACGGAAAAAGAATTATTAGCCGTGGTGTATGCTTTTGAGAAGTTTCGGCCTTATCTGATCTTAACCAAATGCATAGTGTATACGGACCACTCGGCTCTGAAATATCTCTTTGCCAAACAAGATGCAAAGCCGAGATTGCTCCGATGGGTTCTCCTCCTGCAAAAATTTGATATCATTATCCGTGATAAAAAAAAGGAGCCGAGAACCTAGCGGCTGATCATCTTTCCCGATTAGAAAACCCTCACCAAGATGTGTTCGAGAAAAAGGAAATTAATGAAACGTTTCCTCTTGAAACACTCAATGCGGTTTCTTTTCGTGGTGACTCTACTACCCCATGGTTTGCTGACTTTGCAAACTACCATGCGGGTAACTTTGTTGTGAAGGGGATGACGTCCCAACAGAAAAAAAAAATTCTTTAAAGACGTCAAACATTACTTCTGGGACGACCCCTTCTTGTTCAAAATCTGTGCCGATCAAGTCATCAGACGGTGTGTCCATGGCCAAGAAGCAATGGATATTCTTAAAGCTTGTCATGATGGACCCACGGGGGGACATCATAGTCCGAACTACACCGCCAAAAAGGTGTTTGATTCCGGTTTCTACTGGCCCACGATCTATAAAGATGCTCAAGACTTAGTCAAAGCTTGTGACGCTTGTCAGCGTCACGGGAATATTTCAAAGATAAATGAGATGCCTCAAAACGCCATCCAAGTCTGTGACATCTTTGACGTCTAGGGCATTGACTTCATGGGGCCATTTCCATCATCTCGAGGAAACAAATACATACTCGTGGCTGTTGACTACTTGTCAAAATGGGTTGAGGCAAAAGCCTTACCCACCAATGATGCCCGAGTAGTCGTGAAAATTTTGAAATCTCTTTTTGCTAGGTTCGGTACTCCACGTGCCATCATCAGTGATCGCGGTACACACTTTTGCAATGATCAATTCGCAAAAGTCATGTTAAAGTACGGTATCACTCACCGTCTTTCTACCGCATATCACTCCCAAACTAGTGGGAAGTGGAGGTTTCCAACCGTGGTATAAAACGGATTCTTGAGAGGACAGTAGGAGAAAACCGTGCCTCCTGGTCGGATAAACTAGATTGTAACACCCCCAAAATTTGTCAATAAAAGCGGAAGACTTAATAATGACAGCGGAAGACTTTCGGGGTATTACTTCAAGGATCTTTGTCACAATTATAGAAGACGACACAAAGGGACTTATTAAAGTTTAGCTTTTATTCAAAAGACCGAATATTCATGACATTAAAGTATTACATAACTTAACAACAAGTTTTATCTGGAATGTATTAAAACATTTATTTAAGTCCGTGCCGGTTTACATGCCCACTCCGTGCTTTCATGGTCTTTCTTGTTTAACTCCTGAGATAAACATGCTAAAAGTCAACAAAAAGTTGAGTGATATTCATAGGTTTGAAAATAAACAGTTGAACACAAGATATAGTCATTTATTGCAATGTATGCAATCAAACAAGTTGAAAATAATTCTATTCCGTTATTGCATTAAGCTCATGACACACAACGATTTAACAGCCAATCATATTTAATAATATGACGTAACATAATAATATGCCCCCAAGATAGGTTTTTGCCAGTAACCTATGTCAGCAAAATAATGTGCGTATGGTAGTTTTCTCCAACGACCAAACGGGGATTGTCAGTCCCTAATAGATCTATTCACAGTTATTTACGTTCACCCTGCAAGTGATTAAGGTTCATGATCGAGGGTCTTTTGGCAATAGCTACTTAAGCAATAATAACGGTCAGCCAGTATATCAATACCAATAAAAGACTTGTGTTCGGTTTTGAGCATGTATCTCCCCACATAAAACAGTTAAAAAGTGGGCTATGAACTCACCTTAGTAGTACAGTAGATGTAGTGGTATCGTAAATTCAACGATGCTAGGCAACAGCTTCACACACAACCTAAAAGATAATGCAAGTTTCAGTTGATAGTCTAAGTCCGGTTTTTATCGCGAATACTAGTCATTTAGTTATGAACGAATCTCGAGTTTGTTTAAATGCCTAAAGTTTAAAAACAAAGATTTATATATTCATATAACTTGTAAGTAAAATGATCGATGACCGATGTAAAGTCATTATAAATAAATCAAAGTTTCGTAGACGATAGGTTACGATTGTAACTTATATAAGAAATGATATAAACGTATCGTTAAAGAAATAAATAATATCTCGTTACGTCGTTAATTATAGTCATAAATTATATAACGTATATATATAAGTTAAATTTATAAAAGTTTTATATTAAATATGTGTATTTATATATAAAACATTAATATTATTTTTATAATAATATTTACAGAAAATCCTCCAAGTTTTACCAAATTTACAATTTTAACCCTAACGATATAAATTTTACACCGTTAGTTCAAAGTTGAATATTATACATTTTAGGTCCAAAAAGTAGTACATTTACATTTCTCACTCCCATGTTTCAATATTAACAGTTTCTAACTCATAAAAACAGTATTGACAGTTTCTACCCATAGTTTCCCATTTTGGCAGTTTTAGTCCCTAGAATGAGAAATTTTGCAAACTTAGTCCAAAATCAACAAATTAAAGGTTTAACATTTTTACTTACTGAATAAGCTCAGGACATCTTATTTAGCTTATAGAAACTGCTTATTTTCTTAAAAAGCTCTTATTTCACTTTTTGGGCCTTAACGAGACAAGTTAAGGGCCCAATAACAATTTTTGATCCAATGGGCTTACGAAAGGTTTGGGCCTGGACTTGGGCTCATTATAAGAGTATAAAAACATTAGAGTAAAGCTTATAGGACCAACTTATCAAATAAGCTTAATGGGCTTATAATTTAGCCCACGTTAGGTTATATAGTTCTATAGAAATCTGATTTGGTGGATTAGAAAAGGGTCGGGCAAAAGGCCTAAACAAGTTCATTAGGTCGAATAAAATATACGATTTGTTTGTTAACCAAGCTATGGTCATGAGTCAAAATAAGTTTTAACGAGGTCAAAGTGTTTGGTCGAAATCAATTATCAAACTGTTTCAAAACTTAGAAAAATTCTAAGGGTTTTCATATTATTTGAATGGGTCAAGGTGACTCATAAACGTATCGAATACATTATGTACACGTTGTTTTTAGCTCAAAAACTTTGTGTTACTTGTTTGCTAGCCTCGTTAGCATCTAGAAAGTCAAATAATATATATATGTTACGTTTCATATAACGATAATAATTAGGCAAAGTAAACGTGTAAAACCGAAATAACGAAATGAAATATAACAAAGGTTTCTCCATTTCTCACCTCACCACTTGGGGTGGAGTTTACTCGTATGTTTGGTTCGAAATGGTACAAGGTTCAATTGTAGTATGGTTCACGGCACACCAAGGTTTAAGACGAGCAAGGAATGGTACTCTTGATTTGCTTCTACAACTCGTACGCTTAGCCAACTTTCTGTCCCAATTCGATTGTCTCACTTCACGTATAATAGAAGTATGGTTCGTTGTATGTGTATCTTCAACTGAGTTTGCATGGGGTTCCTTTATAGTGCATTTGGAGTGTGAGGATAAGTACAAAGGGTCACATGAGCTTGTGTGTTGGCTCGTTTCCAAGGTGTGGCACCACATTTTCATC